>JARQOC010002882.1:0-20953 GCA_033576535.1 Allobates femoralis | reverse complement strand
TTTTGAGCACGGCTCAGACACATGTATCCAAAGACACAGGAAGGAAAGTCCTGAATTACACGCCGCCACTTCGAGGTGTTTTCATGGCAACAGGCGCAATTGTGTCCGATGCCTGCCGGTTTCTACCTTCCTGTGGCAGCGTGTAAAGGTACCATTATGGTACCTTTACACTCCGCTACTGGTGGGTGGATACAACCGGATACATGCGAGAAATGTATCTTGCATCGGCAATGTACCCCGTAGTAGCGGCGTGTGAAGACGGTAGTAGCCACCCGGCAGTAGCGGCACCTGTTTCCGAGCACTGCCCTGAAACAGGTGGCTACACAGCCGATTGTAGCGACCTGTATCGGCGTGTAAAGAAGCAACAGAAGGGATGTCTGGACACCAGCCTATGTACCTGGTATGTAGCTGGGGCGTGACACAGGCTCCGGGTTACCGCACCCCATCAGCGATCATTGGAGGAATCTCCTGCATTACGATTGGTAGTCGCTGCATAGGGAGGCATATTTAAGGTGCTGACCAGTCACACTACACAATTGCTCGAGCGTCATGTATTAAACAGCCTCCTGCGATGCCTGCCCAATCATGATGTTCTTGCTTTGTCCTATCAGCGTACGGACGTCTCGTAATCCACAATTGTGGCACGCCTATGTCTTGTCCCTGCTGCACCAGGTCCGCCCATATTAGCTTGTAGTAGCGGCGTGTAAATGAGGTAAGGTGAGCTACAGAAGGTGACTTGAGACACCCGGCGGTGTATCTAGAGATAGATGTAACCTACTGTAGCGCACCTTGTTGCGGCGTGTAAAGGTGGTGCGGTTACCGTTTGCAACCGTTTGTGCGTGCTCTTGCACGTGAAGTAGCTGGTTGTATCCACCCGCCAGTAGCGGCGTGTAAAGGTACCCTAAAGGTACCTTTACACGCCGCTACAACAGGATGGATACAACCCGCTACTGCACGAGCACGCCCAAACGGTTACAAACGGGAAACGCACCACCTTTACACGCCGCCACAAGGTGCGCTACGCTACGTTACATCTACAGCTAGATACATCGCCGGGTGTCTCAAGTAGCCATCTGTAGCTTACCTTACCTCATTTACACACCGCTACAACCAGCTAATATGGGCGGACCTGGTGCAGCAGGGACAGCACATAGGCGTGCCACAATTGTGGAGTACGAGACGTCCGTACGCTCATAGGACAAAGCAAGAACATCATGATTGGGCAGGCATCGCAGGAGGCTGATTAATACATGACGCTCGAGCAATTGTGTAGTGTGACTGGTCACCTCCTTAAATATGCCGCCCTGTGCAGCGACGACCAATTGCAACGCAGGAGCTTCCTCCAATGATCGCTGGAGGGGGCGCGGTAACCCGGAGCCTGTGTCATGGCCCAGCTACATAGCATGGTGTAGAAACAACCCTTCTGTTCCTTCTTTACACGCCGATACAGCTCGCTACAATCGCCTGTGTAGCCACCTGTGCTCGGAAACAGATGTATCTGTTGCCGGCTGCCTCCTACCGTCTTCACACGCCGCTACTACGGGCTATATTGACGACGCAAGCTACAATCGTAGCCTGTAGCGGGTTGTATCCATCATGTTGTAGCGGCGTGTAAAGGTACCTTTAGGGTACCTTTACACGCCGCTACTGGAGGATGGATACAACCAGCTACTTCACGTGCACGAGCACGCACAAATGGTTACAAACGGTAAACGCACCATCTTTACACGCCGCCACAAGCTACGCTACGTTACATCTATCTCTGGATACACCGGCGGGTGCCTCAAGTCACCTTCTGTAGCTCATCTTACCTCATTTACACACCGCTACAACCAGCTAATATGGGCGGACCTGGTGCAGCAGGGAAAGCACATAGGCGTGCCACAATTGTGGATTACGAGACGTCCGTACGCTGATAGGACAAAGCAAGAAACCCATGATTGGCCAGGCATCGCAGGAGGCTGTTTAATACATGAGGCTCGAGCAATTGTGTAGTGTGACTGGTCAGCTCCTTAAATATGCCGCCCTATGCAGCGTCTACCAATCGTAACGCAGGAGCTTCCACCAATGATCGCTGAAGGGGGGCGGTATCCCAGAGGCTGTGTCACGCCCCAGCTACATACCAGGTACATTGCCTGGTGTCGACACATCCCTTCTGTTGCTTCTTTACACGCCGATACAGCTCGCTACAATCGCCTGTGTAGCCACCTGTTTCCGGGCAGTGCTCGGAAACAGATGTATCTGTGGCCGGGTGCCTCCTACCGTCTTTACACGCCGCTACTACGGGGTATTTTGCCGCTACAAGCTACATTTGTAGCCTTTAGCTGGTTGTATCCATCCTCCAGTAGCGGCGTGTAAAGGTACCCTTATGGTACCTTTACACGCCGCCACAACAGGATGGATACAACCCGCTACAGGTTACAAAAGTAGCTTGTCGCGCCAATATCGCCCGTAGTAGCGGCGTCTGAAGACGGGACGACACAGCCGGCTACAGATACCTCTGCATCCGTGCACTGCCCATAAACAGATGGCTACATCGCCGATTGTAGCGAGCTGTATCGGCGTGTAAAGAAGCTACAGAAGGGAACTCTGGACACCCGGCGATGTAGCTGCAATGTGGCTAAGGCGTCACCCATGCTCCGTGATACCGCGCCCCTTCAGCGATCATTGGTGGAAGATGCTGCGTTACGATTGGCCCTTGCCTCACAGCCCTCCATCTTGGATGAGCTGTCCCTTCAGCACTACACATACGCGCCGTATGCACGATCAGATAGTAGTACAATTACGCGGACACACACTTGAACGTAAAATCATAAATGGCCCATGATCTACATACAGTGTGCACATCCTATCAACATGATAACGAATAATGCGGGACACAGCGCACAAGTGTGTGTTACGTACCGCTCTGGCTTATTGCACAGCAGCTGCCGTAGAAGTGTTCCGGGTCTGGCAGTGCGCGCAGCGCGCACACAGATGCACACAATCCCATAGCACATCGGAGGAGATTACCCAGTAGACAGATCAGAGCCGTGTTGTACGGACTGCACTGTGGGTCTTCTGCAGTAGGGGCCGCATAAGTGTGTCGGCCGAGTCACTGCGTGTTGGGCTACTTATAAAGGTGCGTCACCCCCACAGCGGTCGTAATGACATCATGACGTTGGTTTCATTTTCACTCTGCCTGCAAGGTGCCAGCCCCGCCTCTGCACACACCATAGCAGTCATGGCAGCCGTGCACCGCGCCGCAACATGGGGGATGGCGGAGCTGATCATCCTCATTGATCATTGCGACCGTCGGGACTATTGGGGCCACCATCACCACCGCCACCCCAGGCTGCGCAATCGGTGCACCGTGCGGCGGATCCAGCGGGCCCTGCTCTGCCAACTGGGGGTACAGAGGACAGTCAAAGCGATCCAAAAAAAGATCGCTGACTTGAAGCATAAGTGCCCAGGTCGCATACTGGACATCCGTGCCAGGATTGCCAGGCTGCGTGGTGAGTAATTGTTGCCCCAAAACACACACCGCCACATGTGCATGTCCCACAATACACAAAAAATGATGGAAACATATGACAAGGGACAGTGTGGCCTACACAATCAAACACATCTTCACAGTGTTGTGCTCATCCAGTCAGGCCTAAAAATGTCTCACACGCACAGTCCATGCATACAACATGAGTGTATGCATCCAGCATCACCTGGTTGATGCTAAGTAAGGCTGGGGTCACACACACAGATATCTGCCCACATATTGTTTGCAGATCTCTGTTTGCAGTCAAATCATGGTCACATGTTGACATTTGGAGACAGCCTCAAAATGGAACAATGTGTCCATGCTTTCACTGCAACCAGAGATCTGTCAACAATATCTGGCCACATATCTGTGTGTGTGTGACCCCAGCCTTAGCCGTCAAATACATACCCACACAAGCTCTTTGTAGGACAACAATGTGTAGGCATGATCTTATTACGTCTTTTATGTTCAAATTTCAAACTAGATGCTGAATCCTCATCAGAAGAAGGGCCCCATGCCCCACCCCCAGGTGGCCCATCAAGAACCCCACCACATCAGGCTCAAGTGGCACCCTTGTCCCCAGGGTCAACACCTTCCCCCGGGCCTCAGGAGCCAGACGTCCCGTCACCCACCGGGACAGAGGACGTGGAGGACCAGTCCGCACCTGGCAGCCCGCTGGAGTGTGACCAGCTGTCCCCATCTGCCTGGCTGCTGGAGGAACACATCAACTCCCCACAGGAGGGCGAGGAGCAGCAAGTACCTGGCGGCCCAGAGGAGTCTTTGCCCCGTAGCCCAGGACCACTGTTACCCCAGAACCACATAATGTGGCCACGGAGCCCCAGCCCGGGAGTAACACCACCTCCCACTGTCTCCAGCTCAGTGGCGAGTCCGGGGGTGACCATGTCCCCACACAGTGACTATGGTGGTAAGTGGGTTATGTTGCCACAGACACCCTGCACACTGTTGCTTAAATTTCATCTGGGGCCAAACAATTTATGTAAACAAAGTAAACCATGTTGGTTCACCCTTTTTCCAGATGGTGAACGTGCGGGCTCATATGGATGGAGCTTGACCCCATCTCCCTCCCCGTCTGATGTTGAACTGGATTTGGAGGAACAGGGTAAGTGGATGGTTGCGGCCAGTCATGACTAACCATCAGCAGTGACGACTGTGTACTAAAGTTTGTGTTTACTCCCAATACAGGTGCCCCTACCATGGAGGAATTCATCCAGGCCCATCAGGCATTTGTGGCCCGTTTGACCACGGCTCTACAGCGTGGCCTGCAGGACCTTGGCCGCCTGGCTCAAATGCTGGCGGACCTACACCCACACCATGGTTCACACCCATGAATTTGAGGGATGCATTGTATCCTGGCCAAACATGGCCCCACAAACAGTTGTCCTTGTTGGACCCTAAAATTTTCACACGTTGGCTTGTTGCCTTGCAAAAGTGAAAATATTGTTTGTTTTTTTTTGCCCCGTTGGGCTCTTTTCTTATAGTGTCCCACATTGGGACCATCACAAGTGTGGACTGGCTAGCCCCATCTGGCCTACAATCCCTATACTGTCCCACATTGGGACCATCACAAGTGTGGACTGGCTAGCCCCATCTGGCCTACAATCCCTATACTGTCCCACATTGGGACCATCACAAGTGTGGACTGGCTAGCCCCATCTGGCCTAAGCCTTCCTTGTATGATGGCAAATGTCTGTGACACATGTATGTTTACAATACAATGCTGTTCTAACTTTGTTATACGCTCCTTCATGTGACCTTACTAATATTTGGTGACCAAACCTCACCATAACCTAACTATGTGAGGCACATCACAACATCCCTTTGTGAATGTGCTAAGACATTCCAAATGAACCGATGGTGATCCTGCTGAGCGAGCACTGGCCCATATTGTGTGGCTTGGGGAAACCTATTATTGGCCACAATTACATTCACCCCCAAAAACCCACACAATCCTTATTCTGAAATGAATACACAATTGTGTTAATAAATAAAATTTATTCCAGGCTGGAATTTAAAATAAATTACAAATAATAGAATTTTTGTGGAAAAAACATAAAAAAACCCCACAAATTTTGACCAAAACTCAATCAACAAAATATACATATCAAACGCAATTCCTGAAATTATAAAGTCCAGACTGCCAATTCAGTGCATTGGCTACTAGTGTCCAAATTACTCCTCTTCTGTCGGCTCTGACAATGCCGCATCCCCCCTCCTCTGAGGGCAGCCCCGACCTGCCCCAGAACGTCTGGTTGAACGACGATGTGTTGAGGGGGGATGGGGTGACTGTGGCGGGGCCGGTCTTCTCACGGGCCGAGATGGGGCAGCTGGTGAAAGGGGCCACAAGGTGTGTTGCATGGGGGGGGGGACGTGGCAGCCCCATTGAAGGGCCCCATCATCGGCAGCATCAGCGGCATTGTGGAAGACCCTCAGAAGGATCTTCTTCTGGAGCGGCTCCATCCCTCGCATTCTGTTGCTCATGTAGAGGGCGTCGGTGTCCATGTGGGTCCGCTGTTCATCCAACAACACGCGTCGGGCCCAGGTCGCCAGCTCCGTCTCAGGTGGTGCAGGACGTCGGCGGCGACGGATCCCGGAGCTGGGACCTGGGCCTGGACCCACATCACTCGCCCCGCCCTCCTGCTCAGCCCCAGATGTCATGGGCTGAGCATCATCAGCAACAGAATCCTCGGCAATGGAGCCGTCCTCTTCTGGGGCCTGTGGGTGGGGAAAAAAAAAAAAAAAAACCATTAGTGGAGGCAATATCAACTGTATACATTCACAACAGGACTCTATATACCACTCCCACACACACCAAGGCCAACTACCAGAATGGAAAATGAGGAATAACACAGTAAAGCAAATAAGGTTCAAGACCCCAACACCAGTGGTTCTCCTGTACACTCACCTCGACCATTCCAGGAGCTCAGCTAAATACATAATTAGTTGTTTGTCACGTAGCCGTAATCCAATATTAGGACATGTCACCACAACACCTTGATACTGGGGGCTGTGCTGGCCAATGACACATATTGGGCACCTTCCCATTAGGACTCCTTTATGGTGAGAATCCACCCCTCACTCAATTACCTTTAACCCACTGGCAACAAAGCCAACACACATGTGAGACAGCACCATTTACTACATGGTACTATGTGGCTGTTTGAGAACAAACCACCTGCTATCTTGAAACCCTTAAATAACTAACCTAAACATACCAAGATGTTGTGGAAGAAGCAACATTGCAATACGGCTGGAAGCATAGAATAGAAAAGTCTGGCAAGTCATGGAAGGAGGGCAGATAGATTGACACCCCAAGGTGTGCCGCAGCAAGGAGGTAAATATGCCAACACATTTGGTGTGAAGGATTTATCGAAGCACACATGTGAAGGAAACATTGTGGCCCACCACTGTCACACAATTACCCACCTCCTGTGGCGCAGGTGGTGATGCAGCCGGGCCTACATGGGACGCAGCAACGGGGCAGTTGGTGGTCGTTCGATGCGGGCGAACCTCGCCCAGGATGAAGGTGAACAGGGGATAGTACCATAGGGTAGGTGATGGTACCTCCTCTGCTCCAGCCCCTGAGCGACGACGCTGGTACTGAATGTGAGCCCGCATGAACGCCGACCTCATGTTTTTGATCTTAAGTGCCACCATTTGCTGGTCCCACGTCTTGCCTACCCTTGGCTCCAAGCGATTTGCCAGAGCCACAAGACTCCTGTAGGCCTCGGCCCTCGCTGCCCGATTTTTATATTCGGGCAGCGAGCTGCGCCACAAACATTCGTGCCGCTGATACTCCGTGAGAAGCTGGGATTCCAATTCCACAGTACCCGTCGGCATCTGCCGAGGAAAAATTAAAAAAAAAACACACAGTCACAACACAAGGCATACCGACATTTCAAAACTTGCCACAATCATACACATAATCATTAACTTTCTACAGTGATCATCTATGCAGCTATTTTGTGGAGTGAAACTGGCCATGAGTGTGCCATTTTCTCAATCTCAGACCGCTACTAACTCAAACACATGTATGCTGCCAATATCAAGCCCCGGATATCGGTGTCCACCTACAGATGTTTCAAACATGATTTCTGTCCCCAATGTACCTATTGCAACACACCTTGACACGGTGTGTGCGTACATACCTGTAGAGGGCAACATGTGACCTAACACGTTGTGTGCTAACTAGTACCTGGCCAGTGTCCACAATGGTAAGGGGTCACTATATCAGAAAGGCGGGCTGGGTGTGTGCCAACACTGCACATACTACATGTAATGTGCACCCAGATGATCATGTAGGTGTTCCTCCAGACGTGGAAGTCCCATTTTAACACATGTACCCAACATCCCTGGAATGTCCGCCACAATTCTACCACCCCTGAAATGTTGATGTGAAGTACCAGCCAAAGAAATAACACCGTGCTCTTTTACCATTGCCAAAAAGCAGAAGGTGCAATACATACTTACACTATATAAGTAGAGGCACTACCTGGCTACTGGGCGACACAGAATAAGGTTCACATATTTAATATTACGTGTTCAATATTTGCATGCCGCTTCAAACATGGCCATACACACATCGCCTAAGCTGCCTGTGCCAGAACCAGCTGCGTTCATTACATTTTCTTACAAACCGCTAAAGAGGCTTACCGTCAGAGCAACAGAAGTCAAACAGGACACTAGTAGCTCAATGCACATCGACGTCTGGACACGGAGCAGTGGCCATTGACCTGCCTTTATAGTCCGGGACACCAATCACAGCGGACACAATAATGCACATCCTGAAGGGGCACCTGGGTGCGGATTTGCCTTCCGCTAATTGGTGGAGATCGCTGAATCGTGATAGGTTGGCGGCCCTTTAAAAGTTGCCCATCCCGCCAAACATTACGCTTGCTGGCCAGACCCATTAGGTAAGTTTTTGTGGACACACATGGAATTGGCGCAGGGTGGGGTGCATATGTTGATGTTCTTGGAGAGCGCCGGAGACTGGTGTAGCGGCCGATATAGGGGTTTGTATTTTTGGGGACGACATATAGTGTAGTGTGTGGGTTAGGATACGGCATTTTGTGTGGGCCTTGACACTTTTGTTGAGATACATTGCTGTGTTTGTTTGCAGACAACATACAGGAGAATGGATGCATGACTGTAGACGGAACTGTGTCACTCATGTCGACTGGATCGATTTCTGCATACTGGTTGTGGCCAATGGAGACTGTGTTCAACGGGAATGGGATGACACAGGGCTTTGAGGTGTTGGGCGCCAGACATGGCATACATGTGTATTTAAAATGACACCTTCAAAAACCAATTACACCATGGGTAACCATCCGCAGTCATGTGCAATGTTGTTTGGTTCATGTAGCCTTCCTCAACCTTCCATATCGGGGTACGTCACATTCGTTATTCTTCTCATTTTTACTGTAATCAATTGACATTATGGGCTGTGTAATGGATTATGGGACCTGTTTGACCAACATTATTGGTGACACATGTCCCTTTCTAACTCACCTAGGTGCAGATGTGTGAATTTTGGGAGCTCCCATTGACGTTGATGTAGAGGAGGCCACTCTCAATCGCCGTGTGCCATGTTGTTTGGGGTGACTACTGGGTGTTTGCCGTCCTTGCTTCAGGGTTGTGTTTTGGGCCCACACAAGAGATGCCATCCTCTTGGCTATAGTGTGTAATGGAAAAGAGGTGTGGGTTGCTGAACCTGCTGACTTGCACACATTTTGGTCTATGTACTCATGTTGTGCTTTCTCATCTACAGGTGCTGATATTGAGGATGCAGAATATCCATGACCACAATGTTATCGTGGCTCTTGCGTTGGTGGAAGAGCAAATGTGGTATCAGGATCGGTATGAAAGGTTGATGAGGCGCAGACAGCGGCGGATGTGGACCCGTGATTGGCTTCTGAGGCGGGAAACCCGGGGCCACATGCAGCTGTTGCGGGAGCTGGAGCTTAACTGTCCTGATGATTACCGAAACTATCTCCGTATGCCCGAGGACTGTTTCACCTTCCTATTGGAGCGTGTTGGGCCAATGATAGCGCGTCAGGACACTATAATGCGCCCATCAGTATCAGCTGCTGAGCGGTTGGCGATCACTTTGCGGTTCCTGGCTACAGGGCAGTCCATGACATCCCTCACATACGTGTCACGTGTCTCCCTGCCCCTGCTGAGCCGCCTGATCCCTGAAACGTGTTGGGCCATCTGGAGAGCTCTGCAGCCAGCCTACATGAAAATGCCATTAACCGCCGCAGAATGGCTGGAAGTGGCCCAAGGGTTTGAAACCCGGTGGAACTTCCCCAACTGTGGCGGGGCATTGGATGGTAAGCACGTGAGGATTACCAAACCTGCCCACTCTGGCTCTTTGTATTACAATTACAAAGGGTATTGTAGTATAATCCTCATGGCTGTAGTAGATGCCAACTATGAGTTCCTCTACGTGGATGTTGGAATGCCCGGTCGCAACTCAGATGGGGGGGTGTTTGCCCTAAGCTCCTTGGCAACACTACTAGGGAATGGTGGGCTAAACTTACCCTCAAATGAGCACACGACCCGAACATCTCAACTTTGCGTTTGTGGCGGATGAAGCATTCCCACTTCAGGAGCACCTACTGCGGCCATATCCCCAGAGGGCCCTTACTTCTGAGAGACGCATTTTCAACTACCGGCTATCCCGGGCCCGCCGTGTAGTTGAAAATGCGTTTGGGATAATGGCCAATAGATTCCGGATTTTTCATACACCTATACATATGAAACCGGAGTCTATTGACGCGGTAGTGGTGGCCTGCTGTGTGCTACATAACTTCCTGCGTCGTAGGGATAGGGCATCATACACGCCAGGAGGTTATGTGGATCATGCAGACGCTACAACAGGGGAGCTCCGTCCAGGGTCTTGGCGTGATGAGGCCCATGTGATTGTGCCACTCCAGCCGCAGAGCCATGGCCGCACTCGGCAGGAGGCCAGGGACAGTAGAGAAGCTTACTGCTCCTACTTCAATGGGTCTGGTGCAGTGAGCTGGCAGGACCAGGCCATATAATGTGGCTGGCTCTGGGAGTTGCTTTTTGTGTTTTCAATGAAGGTGACAGCAGGTTAGCTGCACCCCTTTAATGTTTGGTTGACCTTTTCCATTCTCTTTGTTTTCATTATGTGCATGAGTTTTCATTATGTAGTTATTTAGTTAGTTAGTTTAGGTTATTTTGGTATTTTTTTCCATGCACAGTTTGCAATGTGTGGTGATTTGCTTATCCATTGAATTTGCCTGATTAATGTCACCTGCTCTTGAATTCTACAATGTTTTTACTTTATGTATATTTTGTTTGCACAAGACAAGGTCAAGATTCATGCAATATATTAAACCTTTTTCTGTTGGATCCAACATAATCTGTGTGAGCCTGATTACTTGGTGGAGGAGGGCAATGTGATGCAGGGTTGGGTGGGGGCCTGGGATGTCATAGCCACCTATTGGCTGGGATTGTGCACACAATATGTGTGGGTAGCCATGTTTTTCTGAAAGTCTTTTGCCCAACAGTGTTTGTGGCCATTGTGCGTACATGATCCTTTATTTTGTTGTAGGCAGAGGGTCCCCTGCACACAGCACATTGATGCAGGACATATTCTTGTCAGGTGTTTGCTAATACACTGTCACACAGATCTTTGACTTGGTGCCTTGGAAGCTGATCCACTACATTCACATCTGTCAGCACATATATTCAACCCCATTCAGCCTGTATACATACACATACTTCGCCACAGTTGTCACAGATTTTTGACAGAAAACGCACATACTGTCTTTTGTAAGACGCTAATGTGTGGCACACAAACGCACCTCAGTTCAATCTGCACACGCGGCTGTCACAAGCGCTGATCGTGCGTGACAAGGCAAACACTTGTACTACGCACACATAGCCCCGGACCGCTACTTTCATACACACGGGATATGTGACTGGCCACCGCTCTAGCGTCACCCATTACCATCGATTTGGATGCATTCGCCAGGCTCCGCCATGTCACAAGCGCTTATTCCGTGCCACACTCCGCTCACTAGTACGGCACGTCTCGGCCATCCGCCCTTTCCGTCGTGCCCAATCACAACTCCGTAGTGTTGGCCAATGGTTGTGGTTTGGGCGCGGCGTACAGGTCTGTGGCACGCCTATTTGTTTTACGTCCTGCCTTTGTTGCTCCCAGATCACTCTGTGGTGGCGGTGTGTAAAGCTGGTACGCTGAGCTACAGACGGCTACTTGCGACACCCGGCGATGTATGTAGCTGTAGATGTAGCGTAGCGTAGCGCACCTTGTCGCGGCGTGTATAGAGGGTGCGGTTCCCGTTGGTAACCGTTCGGCCGTGCTCGTGCACGTGAAGTTGCCGTTGGTATCCATCCTGTTGTGGCGGCGTGTAAAGGTACCATTAGGGTACCTTTACACACGGCTACATTTGTAGCTTGTCACCAGGTAACTTACTGGTTGCAGTGAAAATCATGGATACATGGTTCTATCTTGTTGCTGTGTACAAATGGAATCATGTATCCATGATTTCACTGCAACCAGTAAGTTACCTGGTGACAAGCTACAAATGTAGCCGTGTGTAAAGGTACCCTTAAGGTACCTTTACACGCCGCTACTGGAGGATGGATACAACCCGCTACTTCACGTGCACAAGCACGCCCAAATGGTTACAAACGGGAAACGCACCACCTTTACACGCCGCCACAAGGTGCGCTATGCTACGTTACATCTACAGCTAGATACATCGCCGGGTGTCTCAAGTAGCCATCTGTAGCTTAGCCTTCCATCTTCACACGCCGCCACCACATAGTAATCTGGGCGTAACAAAGGCAGCAGGGAAAACATATAGGCGTGCCACAGTCCTGCACGCCGCGCCCAAACCACAACCATTGGCCAACACTAGAGAGTTGTGATTGGGCACGAAGGAGAGGGCGGATGGCTGAGACGTGATGTACTAGTGATCGGACTGTGGCACGGAATAAGCGCTTGTGACATGGCGGAGCGTGGCGTATGCATCGAAATCGATGGTAAAGCGTCACGCTGGAGCGGTGGTCAGTCACATACTCCGTGTGCATTAAAGTAGCGGTTCCGGCCTATGTGTGCGTAGTAGAAGTGTTTGCCGTGTCACGCACGCTGAGCGCTTGTGACAGCGGCGTGTGTCGATTGTCCTAATTAGCGTTTGTGCCACCCACAGTGGCGGCTTACAACACACAGTGGCTAGGGTCACATCGGCGTTTTTTTTTTTAAATCCTGATCCGGTTTTGAGCTTTCAAAAAGCTCCAAACCGGACCAGGAAACGCTCCTGATAGAAGCCTATGCAAAACACCGGATGGCTTCACAAGCCATCCGGTGGCCGGATCCGGCACTGCTGCCTGCGTTTAAAATTATGCAGGCAGCAGTTCGCAGCGTTACTGGGACCGCACTGCGGTAACCGGATGGCTCAGGATGTGTAATCCTGAGCCATCCGGTAACTGCATAGGTTGCAGATCATCCGCAACCTTACTAAAGAGTTAATTGTGAGACCTAAATGATTGTTTGAGGTCTGTAGGGGGGCTTAGACCCCCCTACAGACCGGCCGCCCACTTCTATAGTATTCTTCTACAATTTCTCAATGGGCACGGGCTCTTCGGAGCCCGTGCATGTCAACCAAAGGTGCCCCCCCCCCCTATCACTATACAGGGGTGCATACACCCCTGTATTACAATTATGCTTTAAATATGTGTTCTAAACAATGATTTATCCAAATCGCAAACTAAGAATATATTTACATGTGTCCGGAGGCAATCACCATGGTTTTCCATGGGCGGGGCTGTGTGCAGTAGCCTCCGCCCGCTCCTTCTTGATGGCCGCCCCCTCTGGCCGTAATCCAGTCTTGTGAGGGCGGGCACGTCGTTAAAGGGGCGTGGCTAACTAAGTGCCGCGGTTAGCCACGCCCCTTTAACGACGTGCCCGCCCTCACAAGACTGGATTACGGCCAGAGGGGGCGGCCATCAAGAAGGAGCGGGCGGAGGCTACTGCACACAGCCCCGCCCATGGAATTCCCTTCACTCTGCCTCCGGAACATGTAAATATATTCTTACATGACGATTGTGACACTTATTAGTGTACATCACATAATTAAAGCATAATTGTAATAGAGGGCTGTATGCACCCCTCTATAGTGATACGGGGGGGTAGGGGCAACTTTGGCTGACATGCACGGGCTCCTCGCCCGTGCACAGTAAGAAATTGTTGAAGAACACTATAGAAGTGGGCGGCCGGTCTGTAGGGGGGTCTAAGCCCCCTACAGACCTCTAACAGTCATTTAGGTCAGCTACTTAACTCTTTACTAGGTTTGCTGAGCCGGGAAACGCAAACTCTGCAGTTACCGGATGGCTCAGGATTACACATCCTGAGCCATCCGGTGACCGCAGTCCGGTATTCAGCACACATTTTTGTAAAAAAATGTGTGTGCTCGGCTTTGCGTTCACCGCATCCGGATCCGGATGCGGTGAATGCAATTTATGTTTTCAATGTGACCCTACCCAGTATGTGCGTTTTCAGTTGATGTTTTATCTGTGTCCTGTCTGCCTAACTATGTGTGAATACAGGCCCAATGGTGTTCATATATGTGCGCACAGATGTGAATGTAGTGGAGGAGCTCCCAAGGCCACATGCCCAAGATGTGTGTGACCGTGTCCTTCAAACCACCTGACAAGAATATGTCCTGCATCAATGTGCTGTGTCCAGGTGACCCACTGCCTACACCAAAATAAAAGGGTGAGGTACACACATTTCCCACATACACTGTTGGACAAAATCCTTCCCAAACAGCATGGCTACCCACACAGATTGTCTGCCCAATCACAGCCAATAGGTGTCTATGACATCCCTGCCACCACCCCCCCCCAAACCTTCATCACACTGCCCTCCATTCCCAAGTAATCAGGCTCACACAGATTAGTTTGGATCCAAGGACAAAAGATTTATTATAATGCATCAATCCTGACCTTGGAGTGAAAAACACAAACATAAACAGAAAGGAAATACAATGGACATTACAACTGCATGTGACATTGTATACACATATATTTGGGATCCCAAAATTAGCACACATGATAACCTGTGCAGCAACCACAAAAATATAAGCATACCTAATCTAACTAACTAAAATTGATGCACAGAATGAAAACAAACAACACAAAAAAAAAAAAAAAAAAAGAAAAACATGGCACAGCTAACCTGCTGTCACCAACATACCAAGCTTCAAAGCAGCATCCAGAACCAGCCACACTACATGGCCTGGTCCTGCCAGCTCACTGCACCAGACCCATTGAAGTAGGAGCAGTAAGCTTCTCTACTGTCCCTGGCCTCCTGCCGAGTGCGACCATGGCTCTGCGGCTGGAGTGGCACAACAACATGGGCCTCATCACGCCAAGACCCTGGACGGAGCTCCCCTGTTGTGGCGTCTGCATGATCTACATAACCTCCTGGCGTGTATGATGCTCTATCCCTACGACGCAGGAAGTTATGCAGCACACAGCAGGCCAGCACTACCGCGTCAATAGACTCCAGTTTCATATGCATAGGCGTATGAAAAACCCGGAATCGATTCGCCATTATCCCAAACGCATTTTCAACGACACGGCGGGCCTGGGATAGCCGGTAATTGAAAATGCGTCTCTCAGAAGTAAGGGCCCTCTGGGGATATGGCCGCAGTAGGTGAGCCTGAAGTGGGAATGCTTCATCCGCCACAAACGCAAAGTTGAGATGTTCGGTCGTGTCCTCATTTGAGGGGAAGTTTAGCCCACCACTCCCTACTAGTGTTGCCAAGGATCTTCGGGCAAACACCCCCCCATCTGAGTTGCAACCGTTCATTCCAACATCAACGTAGAGGAACTCATAGTTGGCATCCACTAGAGCCATGAGGATTATACTACAATACCCTTTGTAATTGTGAAACAAAGAGCCTGAGTGGGCAGGTTTGGTAATCCTCACGTGCTTTCCATCCAATGCCCCGCCGCAGTTGGGGAAGTTCCAGCGGGTTTCAAAGCCCCGCCCTACTTCCATCCATCCTGCAGCTGTTTGTGGCATCTTTAGGTAGGATGGCTGCAGAACACTCCAGATGGCCTCACATGTCTCAGGGATCAGGCGGCTCAGCAGGGGCAGGGAGACACGTGACAAGTATGTGAGGGATGTCATTGACTGCCCTGTAGCCAGGAACCGCAAAGTGATAGCCAACTGCTCTGCAGCTGATACCGATGGACGCATTAGAGTGTCCTGACGCGCTATCAGTGGCCCAACACGCTCCAAAAGGAAGGTGAAACAGTCCTCGGACATACGCAGATAGTTTCGGTAATCTTCCGGATTATTGAGCTCCAGCTCCCGCAACAGCTGCATGTGTCCCCGGCTTTCCCGCCTGCGCAGCCAATCCCGGGTCCACAACCGCCGCTGTCTGCGACTCATCAACCGGTCATACCGATCCTGAAGCCACATTTGCTCTTCCACCACCACAAGAGCCACGATAACATTGCGGTCATGGATATTCTGCATCCTCAATATCAGCACCTGTAGATGACAAAATCAAACATCAGTACTTACAACAATATGGGGACATTTCAGCATGTTAAGCAAGCCACACCTCTTTTCAATGACACACTGGAGCCCAGCTGATTGGATCTCTCTTCTGCCCACAAAACACACCCTGGAAGGCATGCCTTTACCACACCCACTACTCGGCCAAAACCAAATGGAACATGCACAATTATAATGGTCTCCTATCCATCTTCAGCTTGGGGAGGACATGAAAGTCACACATCTGGACCTATGTGAGTTACAAAGGGACATGTGTCACCAATAATGTTGCTCAGACATGTCCCATAATCCTTACTAAAATACATATGTAGGTAGCAAAGAACATACCTAAATCCACTACGTACCAGGATATGCCAGGTTGAGTGAGCATACATGACACAAACAACATTCAACATGACTCAGGATGGTGAAACTTGGTTATACATGTGTTTGATGGGGTTAGGTTCTCTCCACATCTGTTCTATGTCTGGAGTGCTACACTTCAAAGCCATGTGTGATCCTAGCCCCGTTGTTCCCACTGTCCATTGGCCACAACCAGTATGATGTCATCGATGCAGTCCACATGAGTGACACAGTTCTGTCTACAGTCCATCAGCCATTCTCCTGTATGGTGACTGGAAAAAAAAACCAATGTATCTGTGCCAAAGTGTCAAGCCCCATACAAAATGCCTACACAAATTCACCACACTTCACTAATGTAACCACCACACCAATAGCAACCCACATATAGTCCGCTAAAGCACTCTTTGGCGCTAGTAAAAAAAATACACATGACAGATCCATCACACACGCTGCTCATTCCATGTGTGGCCACGAATACTTACTTAATGGGTCTGACCAGCAAGCGTAATGTCTGCCGGGATGCGCAGCTTTTCTAGTACCGGCAACCAATCACGACTCAGCGATCTGCACCAATTAGCTGCCGCTAAACCTGCTCACAGGTGTAGGATCAGGATGTGCGTAATTGTTTCTTTTGTGATTGGTTTAGCGGACTATAAAGCCATGCTAATGGCCACCACACCTTGTCCAGATGTCCATGTGCATTGAGCTACTGGTGTCCTGTGCGCCTTCTTCTGTTGCTCTGACGGTAAGGCTTCCCTCGTGCTTGTTCGTTGACATGCGTTGCACACAACGCAGATGCGGCAGTCACAGGGCGCTTAGGCAATGTGTGTATGCCCATTTCTTTACTGCATGTAGTAGTTTTTGGTGTAGGAATATATATATGCCTAAGTTATTCTGCGTAGGGCAATGGCCATGTAGGGCCTCTAGTGGCCTTCTCTGACAATACATCCTACGTTGACGTTAATTAGCATGCCAACATATCAAGGTGTGTTTGGGCCCGGTACTTGCCATCACCATTGATGCCTGCATTGTGGGCACATTGTTTCCAGGGATGGTTGGTACATGGCCTAAAGTTTATTTTACACGGCTGTTGGACCACCAAGATGATGATGGGTTTGCCCATGACATGTAGTATGTGCAGTGTTGTCACACAGTCAGCCCTCCTTTCACATATGTTTAACTTTGAAGATTGTGGGCAGTGCAAAGCTAATATCTATCACACAATGTGCTTGTGCAGATGTGGCCCTTGAGGTATCTGCACACACACTGTGGTGAGGTGTGTTGAATTATGGATTTCGGGGTAGTCAACCTTGTAACTACTATGTGTAGGTGGGCACAGATGTCATGTGTTTAAGAATGGCTGAACACATGTGTGGGACTTCGGTGCGGGGGCACATGTAGACACTGTTCCACACATGCAAAGTAACATGTTTAAAAAATACAAAACATTTACTGAAGCAGAAATGTACCTGGCATGTTTGGTCTTAAGTCCTAAAGGATGGTGTAATTTCGGTATGGCTCGTGTCCTGACAGGATATTTTTCGTGTGTGTTTGCATACACAGATGCCGAGGTGTAGTGTGGACTTCGAGACCCAGCTTCTCACAGAGTATCAGCGGCACGAGTGCCTGTGGCGCTCCTCGCTGCCTGAATATAAAAATCAGGCAGCGAGGGCCGAGGCCTACAGGCCTCTTGTGGCTCTGGCCAATCGGATGGAGCCAAGGGTAGGCAAGAGGTGGGACCAGCATATGGTGGCATTGAAGATCAAGAATATGCGGGCCTCGTTCATGCGGGCTCACATTGAATACCAGCGTCGTCGGTCAGGGGCTGGAGTGGATGAGGTACCATTGCCTACCCTATGGTACTATCCGCTCCTCACCTTCGTCCTTGGCCACGGGAGCTCGCGTGTAACGAGGACCAGCTGCCCCGTTGCTGCGTCCCAAGTAGGCCCGGGCCAATCACCATCTGCGCCACAGGACGTGGGTAATTGTGTTACGGTGGAGCCCCACAAGGTTTTCTTCACATGTGTGCTTGTCTCACTCCTTCACAGGAACCACATGGTAATATTTTGGTGGTGGCCCTGGTAAACCTTTGTGTGCTAAATAATGACCTCCTTGCATTCGGTGAGTTTCGAGCATTCTAGCCACAGAGCCCTAGGTCAATTTGCAAAACACACCAACCTATGTTTAGGTTAGGGTTTCTCAGTTAATGTATTTTAATTTATAGGTTGGGGATTCACTGAGGGACATGGAAGCATTTAAGATATGGTGCAGGCACACGTGTGTTGCCTGTGGGCCATGTGGGGTATATTTTTTTGGAAGTGGGGGGGGGAGTTCAGAATAGTGGGACTCCAAACGTCCAGCTGGCCCACATGTCTGTGTGCAGAAAAGGCGCCAGTATGAACGTGGTGTGGTGAGATTTTTTTATTGGTTATGGCTTTGTGAATCACACATAATTCTGTAGAGAGGCGACGACGTTAAATGGTAGAGGTGAGTGTACAGGAGATGGACCGGTCTTGTGGGCATTAACCTTCGGTGTTGATGTGGTTTTTAAGTTCTTTGGGTGGTGTTTTGTGTGTGGTTGTGGTGTTTGGAGGCCTCTGGCCAATGTAGACATTACATATTGTGTGTAAAATTATCTTTTTTTTTCTTTTTTTCCCCCCATAGGCCCCTGAGCAGGACGGCTCCATTGCCGACCAATCTGTCGCTGATGATGCTCAGCCGATGACATCTGGGGCTGAGCAGGAGGGCGGAGCCAGTGATGTGGGTCCAGACCCAGGTCCCAGCTCGGTGATCCGTCGCCGAAGACGTCCAGCACCACCTGACACCGAGCTGGGCACCTGGGCCCGACGGGTTCTGTTGGACGAACAACGGACCCACATCTCGAGCTACGCCCTCTACATGAGCGACAGGTTGGAAAGGATGGAGCCGCTCCAACGCCAAATAGCTCAGTGGGTCTTCAACGTTGTCGCTGATGCTGCCGAGGATGGGGCACTTCAATGGGGATGCCACATCCCCTCCCCTGTGCAACAAGACTTGTGGCCCCTTTCCCCATCGCCCCCATCCCGGCCCGTGAGAAGACTGGCCCCGCCACACACACCCAATCCCCCCCCAACACGTCGTCGTCGATCAAGACGGTCTCGGGCAGGTCGGGGCTGCCATGAGAGGAGGGGGGAGCCGGCATTGTCAGAGCCAACAGAGGATGAGGAAGTAGGACACTAGTAGCCAATGCACATAATTGGCAGTCTGGACTATGGCTCATGGAGGAAGCTCCTTGTTTATTTGGTTATTCCTCGCTTTGGTTTTTTATTTTTTGGAGAAAATGTTGGCTGAATTACAGCATATGATTTGTTTATGTTTGTTATTACTTCTACCACCATTAAAATTTTGTTTGTGACACAATTGTGTATTTAGGGTTAAGGATTGTGTGGGTCAGCGTGGGTGAATGGTAGTGGTCACAATATAGGTTTGGCAAAGCCACACAATATGGCCCAATGCCCTCAGAGCAGGACCACCATCGGTTCCTTTGTAATGTGTTTGCACTTTGACACCAAATATTATTGTTGTGACATGAAGGAGCTTACAAAAAAAGTTAACCCAGCATTTTATTGAAAACAGAAATGTGTGACAGGCATTTGCCACAATACACAGAATGCTTTGGTCAGATAGGGCTAGGCAGTCCGCACTCCTCATGGTCCCAATGTGGGACAGTATAGGTAAAGAAGGCAAAGGGCTAGGCAGTCCACACTTCTCATGGTCCCAATGTGGGACAGTATAGGTAAAGAAGGCAAAGGGCTAGGCAGTCCACACTCCTCATGGTCCCAATGTGGGACAGTATAGGTAAAGAAGGCAAAGGGCTAGGCAGTCCACACTCCTCATGGTCCCAATGTTGGACAGTATAGGTAAAGAAGGCAAAGGGCTAGGCAGTCCACACTCCTCATGGTCCCAATGTGGGACACTATAAGAAAAGAGCCCAACGGGGGCTAAAATAAAAAAAAAATATCAAGCCAACCAGGCAACGTTTGTAATTTTTAGGTCCAACTAGGACAACTGCTTTTGGGGCCATGTTTGGCCGGAAAACATTGGAGCCATGAACTTCATGGCTGTGAGTCATGGTGTGGCGGTAGGGCCACAAGCATTTCCCCCAACCGGGCAAGGTCCTGCAGGCCACGCTGGAAAGCCCTGGTCATGCGCCCAACAAAAGCCTGATGGGCAAGGATGAATGCCTCCATGGTAGGGACACCTGTATTGGGAGTAAACACACATTTTACTACACAGCAGTCGCTGGTGATGGCTAGTCAGGACAGACCAAAAGCATCCCCTTACCCTGTTCCTCCAAATCCACGTCACCATCAGGAGGGGAGAGAGATGGGCTCAAGCTCCATCCTGATGCACCCGCACGTTCCCCATCTGCAGACATGGTTAAACAACATTATTAACAATGTTTTCAATAATCTTGTTGTCCAAGAGAAAATGTAACAAACAGTGTGCAGGGT
>JARQOC010002881.1:0-21013 GCA_033576535.1 Allobates femoralis | reverse complement strand
CCATACAATAATAGAGTTGTGATGCAGTATACAGTAACAATGTGGTAGGGCACTTTGTCCATCTCAAATGTGTCCCAGTCGTACACATTTGATTTACTAATAGTTTTTGTCCTATTGACTTCTGGTGTCGTCGCTGCATCTTGATGCAGCGACGACACCGGAAGTCAATAGGAGAAAAACTATTAGTAAATCAACATTGAAGTCATTGGACGAGGTCTTCACATCAAGGAATATTTCACTGGTGATGAAGACACGGCTCGTACATAGTCTGGTCTGTTCTGTAGGAACATTTCACTGGTGATGAAGACACGGCTCGTACATAGTCTGGTCTATTCTGTAGTAACATACGGAAGTGAAACCTGGGCGATAAAGAAACAAGACACAAGAAACGCGATGGTGGAGAAGGATGTTGTCAATAGCATGGGCGGCAAGAACAAACAAAATCCATTCTGGAACAAGTGAAGCCAGAAATATCACTTGAAGCAACTATCACCGAGCTCCGTCCCGGCTACTTTGGACACATCATATGAAGAGAAAAATCACTAGAGAAGAACATTATTGTAGGGAAGGGAGAATAGAAGGTACAAGGCAAAGAGGAAGACCAGCAAGCCAGGGGCTTGATACTGTTAAGGTAACGGCAGAGAAGACCCTGGTGGACCTATCTAGGCTCGTGCAAGATCGATCTTCCTAGAGAGCGTTTATCCATTAAGCCATGGCTTGAGATCGAGCTGAAGTTCGATACATAATAACAATAATTATGTCATCAGTAAATTAGATGCAATTAATTAGGTCAGGTGATTCTGTCCAGCAAGAACAAAAGAGAAGTAATCCAGCTCCTGCAGGTAGTGTCAGTGGAATTATGGGAAGCTGTGATTAGAAGCAGTGCATTGCTCGAAACACGTTTACCCTGCCTCAACTCAGTGCAGTTTTTAATATGTTTTGATAAATGATGTTTTTAAGCTAAGAAGAACCTTCCCATAATTCCACCGGCACTACCTGCAGGAGCTGGATTACCATCCATATTTGAACAGCACCACCACACAATGGCAATGGCGTCATGTATTAGCCAGCCTTCCAGAGCAGGCTGGCCAATCATAACGCTATTGCGTTGTCCAATGATTGTGTTTGGGGCGCGGTGTAGAACCATTTGGCACTCCTATGTTTTCGCCGCGCTCAACATGTACGCCCACATTCCTCTGGGGATTGCGTCATGTGAAGCGGCGTCGGGAGTCTACCGGATGTTTCCCGCTGTTGGTGTGGGAATTTCCGGGACGACACATCGCCTTAGGTTGAGGGCGAAATTGCCGCGTGTAAAAGCGCCTTCGGCGTTCGGAGGCAACCATGAAAATTGTGCACGCGCACGTTAGATTGCCTCCATTCGGCGCCAAAAGTTGCGGAGTGTAAAGGTACTCTTACAGTTTCTAAATCAGCACTTTTTGCACATATTTTTATACAATGATTAAGGTCCATAGTGTCCTGAAATGTGTCAGTTAATGTGCTACCCATTAACAGAGTGTGGAATCCCCTGTATTGTGAGCTTAATCTGCAGAAATAGAAATCGGAGCGAATGAATGAGTCTCCATTTTCCAAGACCCGTAATGTTTGTGTGACCTGATGTTTTTACGGATACCATTTTTGATATGATGCTTTGAGTGCTTCTTATTGTATTTTATCGCAATGTTGTGGAGGCCAAAAAACCCCACAATTCTGACTGTGACCATATGTCAAAGAGAAGGAAAGGACAGTAGGCCGGTAAACAAGCCAAAAGATCTTAAAGGGAACTTGTCAGATACTTTAGACCTCCTAAGCTATCATGACCTGTCCCTGCAGCTTCCTACTACATCCCCAAGCATCTCTATCTGAGCTTAATGTGTAGTATAATGGTTGAAAAAAATACTTTTTATATCTTACATTTTCCCCCCAGTTCTGAGGCATTGTCTAGGTGAGTGGGCGTTCTCTCCGACTCCATTTTCCCCTTGCTCTGTGGCAGGGGTGGATTAAAGGTAGCCTGGGCACGGGGCTGTTCAGACTCTGTGGGCCCCCCGGTCATGTGACAGGAGTCATGTGACAGGGGTCATCATATACCTGAAATAGATTATTCCAGAAAAATAGTTGCTGATTGAAACTATAACCTGTCAAACATCCATTGATCTGGTCAATTTACCCTTTTGTGTGCTAAAACCAGGAGAGGAAATTTTGCAGAGAAAAACTATAATTGAAAGATTGACACTTGATCTGAGTTTTGGAGACACTGCTGGTTTTGGCACACAAACTGGATGGACACTGATCAGTGAAAAAACTGCAGTGTGAAACCGGCCTTATGCCCTTTCACATCAGCGGTAAACGCTGATCGCGGCAGTTGCGGTGAAAAAAAACGCAACTGCCGCGATTACTGCATAACGGCCGCGATCGCGGCACACTTGCGGCAAGCCCCATGCAATGTCTATGGGGCTTGCGGTAAGGTGTGCGGCAGGTGCGGCAAGTGCGGTTTCGGCACTTGCGGCAGCGAAAAAAACGCGGCATACTGCGTTTTTTTTCGCGGCCGCACCTGCCGAAACCACAACTGTACCGCACTCGCAGTACCTGCCGCAAGCCCCACAGACAATGCATGGGGCTTGCCGCAAGTGAACTGCAAGTGTCGCGATCAGCGTTTACCGCTGATGTGAAAGGGGCATAAGGAGACTATTATGCCCTGACTGCCCCTGTACTCACCTCCATAGGTTAAACCCTGAAACTGACAACTTACAGGGATGAAACATTTGTTGTCACAGTGTAGTACTTCCCTGTGGCGCCTAGCCAGAGGGGCGCCACACAACACCACAGATAACACAGTGATATCTCTGAGTACAGATAATGTAGATGTCACCTGCAGTCCTGTGTAACACCACAGATAACACAGTGATATCTCTGAGTACAGATAATGTAGTAGATGTCACCTGCAGTCCTATGTAACACCACAGATAACACAGTGATAGCTGAGTACAGATAATGTAGTAGATGTCACCTGCAGTCCTGTGTAACACCACAGATAACACAGTGATAGCTCTGAGTACAGATAATGTAGTAGATGTCACCTGCAGTCCTGTGTAACACCACAGATAACACAGTGATAGCTCTGAGTACAGATAATGTAGTAGATGTCACCTGCAGTCCTATGTAACACCACAGATAACACAGTGATAGCTCTGAGTATAGATAATGTAGTAGATGTCACCTGCAGTCCTATGTAACACCACAGATAACACAGTGATAGCTGAGTACAGATAATGTAGTAGATGTCACCTGCAGTTCTATGTCACACCACAGATAACACAGTGATAGCTCTGAGTACAGATAATGTAGTAGATGTCACCTGCAGTCCTATGTAACACCACAGATAACACAGTGATATCTCTGAGTACAGATAATGTAGTAGATGTCACCTGCAGTCCTATGTAACACCACAGATAACACAGTGATAGCTCTGAGTACAGGTAATGTAGTAGATATCACCTGCAGTCCTATGTAACACCACAGATAACACAGTGATATCTCTGAGTACAGATAATGTAGCAGATGTCACCTGCAGTCCTATGTAACACCACAGATAACACAGTGATAGCTCTGAGTATAGATAATGTAGTAGATGTCACCTGCAGTCCTATGTAACACCACAGATAACACAGTGATAGCTGAGTACAGATAATGTAGTAGATGTCACCTGCAGTTCTATGTCACACCACAGATAACACAGTGATAGCTCTGAGTACAGATAATGTAGTAGATGTCACCTGCAGTCCTATGTAACACCACAGATAACACAGTGATATCTCTGAGTACAGATAATGTAGTAGATGTCACCTGCAGTCCTATGTAACACCACAGATAACACAGTGATATCTCTGAGTACAGATAATGTAGTAGATGTCACCTGCAGTCCTATGTAACACCACAGATAACACAGTGATAGCTGAGTACAGATAATGTAGATGTCACGTGCAGTCCTGTGTAACACCACAGATAACACAGTGATAGCTCCGAGTACAGATAATGTAGTAGATGTCACCTGCAGTCCTGTGTAACACCACAGATAACACAGTGATATCTCTGAGTACAGATAATGTAGTAGATGTCACCTGCAGTCCTATGTAACACCACAGATAACACAGTGATATCTCTGAGTACAGATAATGTAGTAGATGTCACCTGCAGTCCTATGTAACACCACAGATAACACAGTGATATCTCTGAGTACAGATAATGTAGTAGATGTCACCTGCAGTCCTATGTAATACCTCAGATAACATGATGACATATACACCTACGAGCACAATGATACATAATAACACACACCCAGGAGCACCATCTTACATACATGACCCACACATCACACTCATACATGATATCTATATGCCTACACATATATAAATGTACTCACTTTCTTCATCATGCGTGCCCACCAGTGGCAGTAGTGGGGGAGGCCTAAAGTTGTAGTCATCAGCAGAGGATGCTGTACACACAGGAGGCCTCCTGTCAGCTCCTTCTCTTTCTCTCTCTCCCTCCCCTACTCCCGACTGCTGAGCTGCTGTGACACTACAGCAGGGAGGGTGGGCACCTGTGGCACTACTGCAGGGAGGGGGCACCTGTGGCACTACAGCAGGGAGGGGGCTCCTGTGGCATTACAGTAGGGAGGGTGGGCACCTGTGACACTACACCAGGGAGGGGGCTCCTGTGACACTACAGCAGGGAGGGGGCTCCTGTGGCATTACAGTAGGGAGGGTGGGCACCTGTGACACTACACCAGGGAGGGGGCTCCTGTGACACTACAGCAGGGAGGGGGCTCCTGTAGCACTACAGCAGGGAGGGGGCTCCTGTAGCACTACAGCAGGGAGGGGGCCCCTGTAGCACTACAGCAGGGAGGGGGCCCCTGTGGCACTACAGCAGGGAGGGGGCTCCTGTGGCATTACAGTAGGGAGGGTGGGCACCTGTGACACTACACCAGGGAGGGGGCTCCTGTGACACTACAGAAGGGAGGGGGCCCCTGTAGCACTACAGCAGGGAGGGGGCCCCTGTAGCACTACAGCAGGGAGGGGGCCCCTGTAGCACTACAGCAGGGAGGGGGCCCCTGTAGCACTACAGCAGGGAGGGGGCCCCTGTAGCACTACAGCAGGGAGGGGGCCCCTGTAGCACTACAGCAGGGAGGGGGCTCCTGTAGCACTACAGCAGGGAGGGGGCTCCTGTAGCACTACAGCAGGGAGGGGGCTCCTGTAGCACTACAGCAGGGAGGGGGCTCCTGTAGCACTACAGCAGGGAGGGGGCTCCTGTAGCACTACAGCAGGGAGGGGGCTCCTGTAGCACTACAGCAGGGAGGGGGCTCCTGTAGCTGCTCTTCTCACCTCTCTTCATGGTCGGCGGCCAGCTCTTGTCCCGCCCACACTTGGCCCCGCCCACCTCCTATGACCGTTCCAAGTCCCCCCATGGATTCTGTGCAGTGGATGGAGGATTTCCTCTGTAGTCTGCAATGCTGGGGCGGAAGATGAGAGCGGTGAGGAGCCGCTGCCAGGTGATCAAAGCGGCTCTGCACAGCAGGGCTGTTTCAGGCAAACCCTGCATGTATGCCCGCTGCACAAAACTTTATTCAACAATTTCAACTA
This sequence comes from Allobates femoralis, assembly GCA_033576535.1. Lineage (NCBI taxonomy): Eukaryota > Metazoa > Chordata > Amphibia > Anura > Aromobatidae > Allobates > Allobates femoralis. The sequence continues at coordinate 15,380 of JARQOC010002881.1, read as the reverse complement.
CTGCAGAAATTCTGGGCAGTGCACTCATGATTCAGGCCCCCCCACAGGTGCCGCCCCCTGTTTACTACCAGGCAGCAGACTCAGGTGGCCTTATGATAGCTGCGGCCTCGGGTGTGTGGTGGCGCTGTGGCGGATTATAATGGGGCAATTTTCCCCTAGGCTGTGGGCCCCCCCCCACACAATTGGGCCCGGGGCTATAGCCCAAATTGACCTCATTATAATCCGCCATTGCTCTGTGGTATCACGCACCAGTGTGCGTGATAACAGAATACTCTTGCGTGCTTCTGGAGTTTGAAATCCACGAGTCTCCTTCCTGGTATGACGTGCAGCGTTTCCAGTCCTGCCCAATGTGGGAGTGTATTGAGTATACTGGCCAGCTCCGGAGCATGCGCAGTACGCATTTTGAAGCCGGCGAGTACAGGACCCGAGATGATGCATGGCCGCGTGTCATACCAGGAAGGAGGCCCTTGGATTTCAAACTCAGAGAGCATGCAAAGGAATTATCTTATCATGCCCACAAGTCAGTACAATCACATGTGGCGACCAATCTTTAATCATTAATGGTCCATACACGTGCACAAGGATCCGGCCACAGCTACAGATCCTAGCCCTTCGCAAGCCACAGCATCAACTACCAAACCAAACAAATGTCTAGTTGTTCTACCTCCACCTTCTAAGAGTTACACCAAATCCCACACCCACCTATTTCTGGAACTTACATTAACAAACATTGGTTTTCAAAGACTTGGAAGAAGCCCTCAAGGTCGCCTGCAGCCTCAGTAAAGTGAATTTTTCTATTCCCAGGTATTGATTCAGTGTTTTCAGATTGAAAACAATCGTGAGCGAGCCATCTTGATTTGGTGTTAAAAATAGGTTGCTGTAAAACCCCCTTCAAATCTCTTGTTCCAGCACCTCGACAAAAACTTCTTTTTCTATTAGAAGTAGAATCTCTATCTCTAGTGTCTTTTGGTTGCATTTGGCTACCTGGGTCATTATCATTTACAGAAGTGGGGAAGAGGAAAAATTCAGCCTGTCCTTCAGGCAGCGTATTTACTAACCATTTTTAGGCCGGCAGTTATGCCCGTAGATAGGCAAACCCTTTTAGTCTTGACCCCACTTGTGGCCTGGTGTTATTGTTGCTTGGGGGACTTTTTGCATGAGGGAACCCCTTGCCCGCTTTATTTTCTCCCCAGGGGCGACCTCATCTGGACCTATCTTCAGCTCTGCTCACCCTCCGCTATTTACCGAACCACGAAAGGACCGTCAGAATTTGAGAAAGGGTGGCGGGGGAAATATATTTTTCTTGTTGGCTGCTTTCTCTAGGATGTAAACTAGAACCAAGCCAAATAAAGAATCACCCTGGCACGGGACTGAATATAGCTTGGCTTTGAACTGAAAGTTGGCTGCCCAAATTTTAAGCCATAAAGCTCTGCGACCCAAGTTAGACAGGGCACATGCGTGAGCGTCAAAACCTTACACGGCCTGCTGAGGCGTCCACCAGGAATCCAGCTGCTTTTTGCATGGTAGGGAGAGCTTTGCGCAACTGTTCTCTTGGGCATTTATCCGTAGGGTGCCGTCACACCTGGCGACGGCACTGCCGATGTAATAGCGATGTAGGGGCGTGGCCTATCAGCGCTGATATCGCCCCTGCGTCGCCTAATGTAAAGGGGTGATATCGGCGCCTCTGAGTGGTCGCCTGGTTTCACATCATGTAAACGGCCGCCGGCAACCTGACAGGCGATGGGAGCCACAGGCTCCCATTGCACTGCATCGCCGCTGGGGTTTTGAGACACCCCAGCGGCGATGCCGCCTGACAGGTCGCTGGGGCATCGCCGGAGATGTTTCCCAGTGTAAATGGGGGATGGCGACGCTGGCGGGGGTGCGCCAAAAACTTGAGCGCTCCCGCCAGTCGCCGCCGACATCTCCGGTGCCGTCGCCAGGTGTGACGGCACCCATAGAGTGCTCAACTTTAGGAGACCTTTAATAATGGATCTTGCAGTACAGGTGGCTGCGATCCCTTGTTTATAGGACTACGCTGCTGCTTCCCTTGCTGACTTTAGAGCAACTGACTTTAGAGTGTAAACCGGACAGCCCCGGACCGTATTTTGGCCCCATAGTATCCTATGGGGCCGGATGGAGCTGGATGGCAGCTCTCTGCCATCCAGTTTCCGTGTGTCTGGGAGAATCCGGGATCAGTATAGATCATAATAGGGCGACTCCTGAGGAGAAACTCCAGTATAGATCATAATAGGGCTACACCTGAGGAGAAACTCCAGTATAGATCATAATAGGGCTACACCTGAGAAACTCCAGTATAGATCAATATAGGGCTACACCTGAGAAACTCCAGTATAGATCATAATAGGGCTACACCTGAGAAACTCCAGTATAGATCAATATAGGGCTACACCTGAGAAACTCCAGTATAGATCATAATTGGGGCGACCCGAGGAGAAACTTCAGTATAGATCATAATAGGGCTACACCTGAGAAACTCCAGTATAGATCATAAGGTCACCTGCACACGTTCAGTATTTGATGAGTTTTTTTACCTCAGGATTTGTAGCCAAAACCAGGAGTGGATGATAAATACAGAAGTGGTGACGTGTTTCTATTATACTTTTCCTCTGATTGCTCCTCTCCTGGTTTTGCCTCCAAATCCTGAGGTAAAAAACTCATCAAATACTCAGCGTGTGCACATGGCCTAATAGGGTGACCCCTGAGAAACTCCAGTATAAATCATAATAGGGCGACCCCTGAGGAGATACTCCAGTATAGATCAAAATAGGGCGACTCCTCCTCTAAAAACTAAAAAGGTAACTGGAGACAGAGGAGCCGCCATACTATTGTAGAGGATTCCTGTCCTGGAGGAGCCGAACCGCTATGAAATGTATAAAGACAAGTGTGAATAATAATGATAGAGAATAATGGAGCCTCCACATACCTCCACCTGCAGAGCCGCCACCACATATATGGCTGCTCTGTGCTTACGGTAGCGTCTAGTTTGGAGTTGAATTTTGGAGGGGGCGGAGTGATTTCATGAAATCATGACGTCACTATAATGGGCGTGGCCTCCTCCGTCCAATGGAAGCTATTGCAGCGTGATCGTGCTCAGTCAGTCAGTGTGTGTTGTGTGGGGCGGGAAGGCTGTGCTGAGCTCCTGATCCTGTGCTGATCTGTGCGGCCTCTGGAGCAGCCTGTGCCCGGGACTCTGCGGAGGAGAAGGAGAGCAGCGAGGAGAGGACTGAGGTGGGAGAAGAAATCCAGAGGGCTGTGTGTGATGTGATGTGTATACAGGAGGTGGGGGGGGGGGGGGGGGGGGGGTTGTGTGGGGTGTATACAGGGCATCCAGGGGGCTTGTGTGTGTGTGGGGTATATACAGGAGGTGGGGGGGCTATGTGTGGTGTATACAGGAGGGGGCTGTGTGAGGTGTATACAGGAGGTGGCTGTGTGTGGTGTGGGGTATATACAATGAGGTGGGGTGTATACAGGAGGGGGCTGTGTGTGGTATAATACAGGAGGTGGAGGTGGCTGTGTGTGGTATATACAGGAGGTGGAGGTGGGCTGTGTGTGGTATATACAGGAGGTGGAGGTGGCTGTGTGTGGTATATACAGGAGGTGGAGGTGGCTGTGTGTGGTATATACAGGAGGTGGAGGTGGCTGTGTGTGGTATATACAGGAGGTGGAGGTGGCTGTGTGTGGTATATACAGGAGGTGGAGGTGGCTGTGTGTGGTATATACAGGAGGTGGAGGTGGCTGTGTGTGGTATATACAGGAGGTGGAGGTGGCTGTGTGTGGTATATACAGGAGGTGGAGGTGGCTGTGTGTGGTATATACGATGGAGGTGGTGCTGTGTGTGGTATATACAGGAGGTGGAGGTGGCTGTGTGTGGTTATATACAGGAGGTGGAGGTGGCTGTGTGTGGTATATACAGGAGGTGGAGGTGGCTGTGTGTGTGTATATACAGGAGGTGGAGGTGCTGTGTGTGGTATATACAGGAGGTGGAGGTGGCTGTGTGTGGTATATACAGGAGGTGGGGGCTGTGTGGTGTATAAGGACAGGGGGGTGAGGTGTGTGTGGGGTATATACAGGAGGTGGGGGGCTGTGTGGGTATTACAGGGGTAGGGGGGCTGTGTGTGGTTATATACAGGGGTGAGGTGGCTGTTGGGGTTATACAGGAGGTGGGTGTGGTGTGGGTATATACAGGAGTGGGGTGGCTGTGTGGGGTTATACAGGAGGTGGGGGGGCTGTGTGGGTTATACAGGGAAGGGGGGTGTGTGTGGTGTGGGTATATACAGGAGGTGGGGGGCTTGTGTGGTTATACAGGAGGGGGCTGTGTGGGTTATACAGGAGGTGGGTGTGTGTGTGGGTATATACAAGAGGTGGGGTGTGTGTATACAGGAGGGTGGCTGTGTGTGGTATATACAGGGGTGGAGGTGGCTGTGTGTGGTATATACAGGAGGTGGAGGTGGCTGTGGTGGTATATACAGGAGGTGGAGGTGGCTGTGTGTGGTATATACAGAGGTGGAGGTGGCTGTGTGTGTGGTATATACAGGAGGTGGAGGTGGCTGTGTGTGGTATATACAGGAGGTGGAGGTGGCTGTGTGTGGTATATACAGGAGGTGGGGTGGCTGTGTGTGGTATATACAGAGGTGGAGGTGGTGTGTGGGTTTACAGGAGGTGGAGGTGGCTGTGTGTGGTATATACAGGAGGAGGTGGCTGTGTGTGGTATATACAGAGGTGGAGTGGCTGTGTGTGGTAATACAGGAGGTAGTGCTGTGTGTGGTATATACAGAGGTGGAGGGGCTGTTGTGGTATATACAGGAGGTGGAGGTGGCTGTGTGTGATATACGGAGGTGGAGGTGGCTGTGTGTGGTATATACAGGAGTGGAGGTGGCTGTGTGGGTATTACAGGAGGTGGGGTGGCTGTGTGTGGTATATACAGGAGGTGGAGGTGGCTGTGTGTGGTATATACAGGAGGTGGAGGTGGCTGTGTGTGGTATATACAGGAGGTGGGTGGCTGTGTGGGTTATACAGGATGGGGGCTGTGTGTGGTATATACAGGAGGTGGAGGTGGCTGTGTGTGGTATATACAGGAGGTGGAGGTGCTGTGTGTGGATATACAGGAGTGGAGGTGGCTGTGTGGGTATATACAGGAGGTGAGGTGGCTGTTGTGGTATATACAGGAGGTGGAGGTGGCTGTGTGTGGTATATACAGGAGGTGGTGGCTGTGTGTGGTATATACAGGGGTGGAGGTGGCTGTGTGTGGTATATACAGAGTGGAGGTGGCTGTGTGTGTATATACAGAGTGGAGGTGGCTGTGTGTGGTATATACAGGAGGTGGAGGTGGCTGTGTGTGGTATATACAGGAGGTGGAGTGGCTGTGTGTGTATATACAGAGGTGGAGGTGGCTGTGTGTGGTATATACAGGAGGTGAGGTGGCTGTGTGTGGTATATACAGGAGTGGAGGTGGCTGTGTGTGGTATATACAGGAGGTGGAGTGGCTGTGTGTGGTATATACAGGAGGTGAGGTGGCTGTGTGTGGTATATACAGGAGGTGAGGTGGCTGTGTGTGGTATATACAGGAGGTGGAGGTGGCTGTGTGTGGTATATACAGGAGGTGGAGGTGGCTGTGTGTGGATATACAGGAGGTGGAGGTGGCTGTGTGTGGTATATACAGGAGTGGAGGTGCTGTGTGTGGTATATACAGAGGTGGAGGTGGCTGTGTGGTTATATACAGGAGGTGAGGTGGCTGTGTGTGGTATATACAGGAGGTGGAGGGGTGTGTGTGTATAACAGGGGTGGAGGTGGCTGTGTGTGGTATAGGATGGGGTGGGGGTGTGGTTGGGGTATATACAGGAGGGAGGTGCTGTGTGTGGTATATACAGGAGGGGGTGGCTGTGTGTGGTATATACAGGAGGTGGGGTGGCTGTGGGGTGTAATACAGGAGGGGGGTGTGTGTGTGGTATATACAGGAGGTGGGGGGCTGTGTGTGGTTATACAGGAGTGGGGCTGTGTGGGTGTATACAGGAGGTGTGGTGGTGTGGGGTATATACAGAGTGGGGTGTATACAGGAGGTGGCTGTGTGTGGTATATACAGGAGGTGGAGGTGGCTGTGTGTGGTAATACAGGAGGTGAGGTGGCTGTGTGTGGTATATACAGGAGGTGGGTGGTTGTTGTGGTATTACAGGAGTGGAGGTGGTGTGTGTGGTATATACAGGAGGTGGAGGTGGCTGTGTGTGGTATATACAGGAGGTGGAGTGGCTGTGTGTGGTATATACAGGAGGTGGAGTGGCTGTGTGTGGTATATACAGGAGGTGGAGGTGGCTGTGTGTGGTATATACAGGAGGTGGAGTGGCTGTGTGTGGTATATACAGGGGTGGAGGTGGCTGTTGTGTGGTATATACAGGAGGTGGAGGTGGCTGTGTGTGGTATATACAGGAGGTGGAGGTGGCTGTGTGTGGTATATACAGGAGGTGGAGGTGCTGTGTGGTTGGGTGAGGTGGGGGTTATAACAGGAGGTGGAGGTGGCTGTGTGTGTATATACAGGAGGTGGAGGTGGCTGTGTGTGGTATATACAGGAGGTGGAGGTGGCTGTGTGTGGTAATACAGGAGTGGAGGTGCGTGGTGGTATATACAGGAGGTGGAGGTGGCTGTGTGTGGTATATACGGAGGTGGAGGGTGGGGGGTATATACAGGGGTGGGGTATGGTGTGTGGGTATATACAGGAGGTGGAGGTGGCTGTGTGTGGGTATATACAGGAGGTGGAGGTGGCTGTGTGTGGTATATACAGGAGTGGGGGTGGCTGTGTGGGGTGTATACAGGGGCATCCAGGGGGCTTGTGTGTGGTGTGGGGTATATACAGGAGGTGGGGTGGGCTTGTGTGGTGTATACAGGGGGGGCGTGTGGGTGTATACAGGAGGTGGCTGTGTGTGTGGTGTGGGTTATATACAGGTGGGTGGGTGTGTGGGGAATACAGGGTGGGTGGCTGTGTGGTGGTATATACAGGGAGGGGCTGTGTGGTATCGAGGTGGTGTGGTTGGTGGTATATACAGGAGGTGGGGTGTGGAGGTGGTGTGGTGGTATATACAGGAGGGTGGGGTGGCTGTGTGTGGTATATACAGGAGGTGGAGGTGGCTGTGTGTGGTATATACAGGAGGTGGAGGTGGCTGTGTGTGGTATATACAGGAGGTGGAGGTGGCTGTGTGTGGTATATACAGGAGGTGGTGGTGTGGTGTGTGTGGTATATACAGAGGTGGAGGTGGCTGTGTGTGGTATATACAGGAGGTGGAGGTGGCTGTGTGTGGTATATACAGGAGGTGGAGGTGGCTGTGTGTGGTATATACAGGAGGTGGAGTGGCTGTTGTGTGTGGTATATACAGGAGGTGGAGGTGGCTTGTGTGGTATATACAGGAGGTGGAGGTGGCTGTGTGTGGTATATACAGGAGGTGGAGGTGGCTGTGTGGGGTATATACAGGGTGGGGGGGTGTGTGGTATATACAGGGCATCCAGGGGGCTGTGTGTGTTGGTTGTGGGTATATACAGGAGGGGGGGGGCTGTGTGAGGTGTATACAGGGGCATCCAGGGGGGGCTGTGTGTGTGGTGTGGGGTATATACAGGGGTGGGGGGGCTGTTGGGGTTATACAGGAGGTGGTGTGTGTGGTGTGGGGTATATACAGGAGAGGGGGGGCTGTGTGGGGTGTATACAGAGGGGGGGGGCTGTGTGGGGTGTATACAGGGGCATCCAGGGGGCTTGTGTGTGGTGTGGGGTATATACAGGAGGTGGGGGGGCTATGTGTGGTGTATACAGGAGGGGGGCTGTGTGAGGTGTATACAGGAGGTGGGCTGTGTGTGGTGTGGGGTATATACAAGAGGTGGGGTGTATACAGGAGGTGGCTGTGTGTGGTATATACAGGAGGTGGAGGTGGCTGTGTGTGGTATATACAGGGGTGGAGGTGGCTGTGTGTGGTATATACAGGAGGGGAGGTGGCTGTGTGTGGTATATACAGGAGGTGGAGGTGGCTGTGTGTGGTATATACAGGGAGGTGGAGGTGGTTAAGAGTGTGTGTGGTGGTATATACAGGAGGTGGAGGTGGCTGTGTGTGGTATATACAGGAGGTGGAGGTGGCTGTGTGTGGTATATACAGGAGGTGGAGGTGGCTGTGTGTGGTATATACAGGAGGTGGAGGTGGCTGTGTGTGTGGTATATACAGGAGGTGGAGGTGGCTGTGTGTGGTATATACAGGAGGTGGAGGTGGCTGTGTGTGGTATATACAGGAGGTGGAGGTGGCTGTGTGTGGTATATACAGGAGGTGGAGGTGGCTGTGTGTGGTATATACAGGAGGTGGAGGTGGCTGTGTGTGTGGTATATACAGGAGGTGGAGGTGGCTGTGTGTGGTATATACAGGAGGTGGAGGTGGCTGTGTGTGGTATATACAGGAGGTGGAGGGGCTGTGTGTGGTATATACAGGAGGTGGAGGTGGTGTGTGTGGTATATACAGGAGGTGGAGGTGGCTGTGTGTGGTATATACAGGAGGTGGAGGGCTGTTGTGGTATATACAGGAGGTGGGGGGCTGTGTGGGGTGTATACAGGGGCATCCAGGGGGGCTTGTGTGTGGTGTGGGGTATATACAGGAGGTGGAGGTGGCTGTGTGTGGTTATACAGGAGGTGGAGGTGGCTGTGTGTGGTATATACAGGAGGTGGGGGGGTGTGTGGGGTGTATACAGGGGCATCCAGGGGGCTTGTGTGTGGTGTGGGTATATACAGGAGGTGGGGGGGCTTGTGTGGTGTATACAGGAGGGGGCTGTGTGAGGTTATACAGGAGGTGGCGTGTGTGGTGTGGGGTATATACAGAGGTGGGGTGTATACAGGAGGTGGCTGTGTGGTGGTATATACAGGAGGTGGAGGTGGCTGTGTGTGGTATATACAGGAGGTGGAGGTGGCTGTGTGTGGTATATACAGGAGGTGGAGGTGGCTGTGTGTGGTATATACAGGAGGTGGAGGTGGCTGTGTGTGGTATATACAGGAGGTGGAGGTGGCTGTGTGTGGTATATACAGGAGGTGGAGGTGGCTGTGTGTGGTATATACAGGAGGTGGAGGTGGCTGTGTGTGGTATATACAGGAGGTGGAGGTGGCTGTGTGTGGTATATACAGGAGGTGGAGGTGGCTGTGTGTTGGTTATATACAGGAGGTGGAGGTGGCTGTGTGTGGTATATACAGGAGGTGGAGGTGGCTGTGTGTGGTATATACAGGAGGTGGAGGTGGCTGTGTGTGGTATATACAGGAGGTGGAGGTGGCTGTGTGTGGTATATACAGGAGGTGGAGGTGGCTGTGTGTGGTATATACAGGAGGTGGAGGTGGCTGTGTGTGGTATATACAGGAGGTGGGGGGCTGTGTGGGGTGTATACAGGGGCATCCAGGGGGGCTGTGTGTGTGGTGTGGGGTATATACAGGAGGGGGGGGGGCTGTGTGAGGTGTATACAGGGGCATCCAGGGGGGCTGTGTGTGTGGTGTGGGGTATATACAGGGGGTGGGGGGGCTGTATGGGGTGTATACAGGGAGGCTGTGTGTGGTGTGGGGTATATACAGGAGATGGGGGGGCTGTGTGGGGTGTATACAGGAGGCGGGGGGGGCTGTGTGGGGTGTATACAGGGGCATCCAGGGGGGCTGTGTTTGTGTTCTGGGGTATATACAGGAGGTGGGGGGGCTGTGTATGGTGTATACAGGAGGGGGGTGGGGTGTATACAGGGCATCTAGGGGGGCTGTGTGTGGTGTGGAGTATATACAGGAGGTGGGGGGGCTGCGTGTGGTGTATATAGGGGCATCCAGGGGGGCTGCGTGTGGTGTATATAGGGGCATCCAGGGGGGCTGCGTGTGGGTGTATATAGGGGCATCCAGGGGGGCTGCGTGTGGTGTATATAGGGGCATCCAGGGGGGCTGCGTGTGGTGTATACAGGGGCATCCAGGGGGGCTGCGTGGCGTGTATACAGGGGCATCCAGGGGGGGCTGCGTGCGTGTATGCAGGGGCATCCAGGGGGGGGCTGCGTGGCGTGTATGCAGGGGCATCCAGGGGGGGGCTGCGTGGCGTGTGTGCAGGGGCATCCAGGGGGGGGGCTGCGTGGCGTGTGTGCAGGGGCATCCAGGGGGGGGCTGCGTGGCGTGTGTGCAGGGGCATCCAGGGGGGGGGCTGCGTGGCGTGTGTGCAGGGGCATCCAGGGGGGGGCTGCGTGGCGTGTGTGCAGGGGCATCCAGGGGGGGGGCTGCGTGGCGTGTGTGCAGGGGCATCCAGGGGGGGGCTGCGTGGCGTGTATACTCGCCCTCGCTCTCTCGCCCTCGCTCTCTCGCCCTCGCTCTCTCGCCCTCGCTCTCTCGCCCTCGCTCTCTCGCCCTCGCTCTCTCGCCCTCGCTCTCTCGCCCTCGCTCTCTCCGCCCTCGCTCTCTCGCACCTCGCTCTCTCGCCCTGCTCTCTCGCCTCGCTCCTCGCCCTCGCTCTCTCGCCTCGCCTCTCGCTCGCTCCTCCGCTCTCTCTCTCTCGCCCTCGCTCTCTCCGCCCTCGCTCTCCTCTCCGCCTCTCGCTCTCTCGCCCTCGCTCTCTCTCTCGCCCTCGCTCTCTCGCTCTCTCGCCCTCGCTCTCTCTCGCCTCTCGCTCTCTCTCGCCCTCGCTCCTCTCGCCCTCGCTCTCTCTCGCCCTCTCGCTCTCTCGCTCTCCCCTGCTCGTCTCTCGCCCTCGCTCTGCTCTCTCTCGCCCTCGCTCCTCTCTCTCGCCCTCGCTCTCTCTCCTCCTCCCTCCTCTCTCTCTCGCCCTCTCTGCCCTCTTCTCTCCCTCGCTCTCCCTCTCCTCGCCCTCTCTCTCCGCCCTCGCTCTCTCTCTCCTCTCTCTGCCCTCCCTCTCTCTCTCTCTCTCTCTCCTCGCCCTCGCTCCCTCTCCTCCTCGCCCTCTCTCGTCCTCTCCGTCTCCCTCCTCTCTCTCGCCTCCTCTTCTCCAGCTCCTCTCGTCTCCTGCCTTCTCTCTCCTCTCTCGCTCTCTCTCCTCTCTCTCTCTCTCCCTCCTCTCTCTCTCTCTCGCCCTCGCCTCTCTCTCTCTCTCGCCCTCCTTCTCCTCTCGCCTTCGCCTCGCCTCTCCTCTCGCCTCTCTCCTCTCTCCTCGCCCTCTCTCCTCTCTCCCTCCTCCTCCTCCCTCCTCCTCCGCCTCTCCTCTCTCTCTCCCCTCCCTCCCTCTCTCTCCCTCTGCTCTCCCTCTCTCTCCCCCTCTCTCCTCTCTCTCCGCTCCTGCTCTCTCTCTCCTCCTCCCTCCTCTCGCCTCCTCTCTCCTCGCCCTCCTCCTCTCCTCGCCTCTCTCTCTCTCCTCTCCTCCTCTCCTCTCTCGCTCCATCGCTCTCCCTCTCCTCCTCCTCCCTCGCTCTCCTCTCGCCCTCCGTCCTCTCTCTCCGCCTCGCTCTCTCTCTCTCTCCCTCTCTCGCCTCTCGCCTCTCTCTCGCCTCTGCCCTCCTCTCTCTCTGCTCCTCGCTCCTCCTCTCCTCCTCCTCCTCTCTCGCACCTCTCCCTCTCTCTCCTCCCTCGCCTCCCTCTCTCTCCGCCTCCTCTCCTCTCCTCGCCCTCGCTCTCTCTCTCGTCTCGCTCCCTGCCTCTCTCTCTTCGCCCTCGCTCCCCTCTCGCCTCTCTCTCCTCGCCTCCGTCTCTCCTCTCCTCGCTCTCCTCTCCCTCCTTCTCGCTCCTCCTCTCTCGCTCCTCCGCTCCTCCTCTCTCCTCTCCCTCGCTCCCTCGCTCTCTCTCTCTCGCCCTCGCTCTCTCTCCTCCCTCCTCTCGCTCTCCCTCCCTTCTCCCTCGCTCTCTCTCTCGCCTCGCCCTCTCTCTCTCTCCGCCCCCGCTCTCTCTCCCCTCGCTCCCTCTCGTCCCTCCTCTCCCCTCCTCGCGCCTCCGCTCCTCTCCCTCGCTCTCTCTCTCCTCGCCTCCTCTCCTCTCTCTCTCCCCTCCTCTCTCTCGCCGCCCTCTCTCTCCTCGCCTCCGCCCTCTCCTCCTCGCCCTCTCCGCCCTCGTCTCGCCCTCGCTCCTCCTCCTCCCCTCTCGCTCTCCTCGCCCTCTCTCTCTCCTCGCCCTCGCTCTCTCCGCCTCGCTCTCTCTCTCTCCCCTCGCTCTCTCTGCCTCGCCTCCTCTCCTCCCCTCTTCTCTCTCCCCTCGCTCCTCTCCTCTCTCGCTCCCCTCGCTTCTCTCTCGCTCCTCGCTCTCTCTCTCCCCTCGTCTCCTCTCGCCTCCGCTCTCTCTCTCCGCCGCTCTCCTCTCGCTCTCTCCTCGCCCTCCTCCTCTGCTCCCTGCTCTCCTCTCGCCCGCTCTCCTCTCGCCCTCGCGCCCTCTCTCGCCCTCGCCCTCTCTGCCCTCGCCCTCTCTCGCCCTCGCCCTCTCTCGCTCGCCCTCGCCCTCTCTCTCGCCCTCGCCCTCTCTCGCCCTCGCCTCTCTCTCGCCCTCCCTCTCCTCGCCCTCGCTCTCCTCGCCCTCGCCCCCTCTCTCGCCCTCGCCCTCTCTCGCTCCTCTCGCCCTCGCTCTCTCTCTCGCCCTCGCCCTCTCTCTCGCCCTCGCCCTCTCTCGCCCTCGCCCTCTCTCGCCCTCGCCTCTCTCTCGCCCTCGCCCTCTCTCGCCCTCGCCCTCTCTCGCCCTCGCCTCTCTCGCCCTCGCCCTCTGCCCTCCTCTCGCCCTCCCTCTCGCCTCTCTCTCGCCCTCCTCTCGCCCTCTCCTCGCCCTCTCTCTCGCCCTCCTCGCCTCTCTCTCGCCCTCCCTCGCCCTCTCTCTCGCCCTCGCCTCGCCCTCTCTCTCGCCCTCCCTCGCCCTCTCTCTCTCGCCCTCCTCGCCCTCTCTCTCGCCCTCCCTCGCCTCTCTCTCGCCTCTCGCCCTCTCTCTCGCCCTCGCCCTCTCTCTCCCTCGCCCCTCCTCGCCCTCTCCTCTCGCCCTCGCCCTCTCTCTCGCCCTCGCCTCCTCCCCTCTCTCGCTCCCCTCTCTCTCGCCCTCGCCCTCGCCCTCTCTGCCCTCTGCTCCTCCCTCGCCCTCTCTCCTCGCCCTCGCCCTCTCTCTCGCCCTCCGCTCTCTCTCTCGCCCTCCCTCTCTCTCTCGCCCTCGCCCTCTCTCTCGCCCTCGCCTCTCTCTCGCCCTCTCTCCGCCCTCTCTCTCGCCCTCGCCCTCTCTCTCGCCCTCGCCCTCTCGCCCTCGCCCTCCTCTCTCGCCCTCGCCCTCCCTCGCCTCGCCCTCTCTCGCCCTCGCCCTCGCCCTCGCCTCTCTCTCGCCCTCGCCCTCCTCCTCTCGCCCTCGCCCTCTCTCTCGCCCTCGCCCTCTCTCTCGCCCTCGCCCTCTCTCTCGCCCCCCGCCCTCTCTCTCGCCCTCGCCCTCTCTCTCGCCCTCGCCCTCTCTCTCGCCCCTCGCCCTCTCTCTCGCCCTCGCCCTCTCTCTCGCCCTCGCCCTCTCTCTCGCCCTCGCCCTCTCTCTCGCGACCCCCCCTTGGGCTTTTCAATTGTCAGACATAATTACGACAGACCTGAGCTCAGTGGGTTGGGGAGCTCATGTTCGAGAACATGTGTTATAGGGGTGGTGGGATCCAGACCACTCCCACATGTTCTCCACCCTCAGGAAGTTGTAGGCCATAAGAAAAGCCATAGAGGGGTTTCTTCCTCTCCTGATAGGAATAGTTCAGGCTCATGGCATATCTGCCCTCCACATCAAGGGGGATCTAAACTACCAGGCAGACTTCCTGAGTTGCACACAGAAAGGGAATGGAGGCTAGACCCAATAGTGTTCTGACAGATATCAGGTAGGTGGGGTGTTCCGGTGATAGACCTTTTCTCAACTTGCAAGAACAGACAGCCCAATTCTGTTCTACAGTCATGGCCAAAAGTTTTGAGAATGATACAAATATTAATTTTAACAAAGTCTACTGCTTCAGTTTTTCCAATGGCAATTTGCATATCTTCCAGAATGTCATAAAGAGTGATCAGCTTAACAGCAATTACTTGCTAAGTCAATATTTGCCTAGAAAATTAACTTTAACCCCCAAAACACATTTCAACATCATTGCAGTCCTGCCTTAAAAGGAGCAGCTAACATCGTTTTAGTGATTGTTCCATTAACACAGGTGTGGGTGTTGATGAGGACAGGGCTGGCGAACAATCAATCATGATTAAGTAAGAATGACCCCACTGGACACTTTAAAAGGAGGCTGGTGCTTGGTATCATTGTTTCTCTTCAGTTAACCATGGTTATCTCTAATGGCCACTTTACACGCGGCAACAGGAAGATAGAAAACGGCAGGTGTCGGAGACAATTGTACCTTTTACCTTAAAATCAACTTGCAGATACCTGAATTACACGCAGCCACTTCAAGGTGTTTTGAAGGTAAAAGATACAATTGTCTCCGACACTTGCCGTTTTCTATCTTCCTGTTGCCGCGTGTAAAGTGGCCATAAAGAAACACGTGCAGCCATCATTGCACTGCACAAAAATGGCCTAACAGGGAAGAGTATCGCAGCTAGAAAGATTGCACCTCAGTCAACAATCTATCGCATCATCAAGAACTTCAAGGAGAGAGCTTCCATTGTTGTCAAAAAGGCTCCAGGGCGCCCAAGAAAGACCAGCAAGCGCCAGGATCGTATCTTTAAACTGTTTCAGCTGCGGGATGGGACTACCAGCAGTGCCGAGCTTGCTCAGGAATGGCAGCAGGCTGGTGTGAGTGCTTCTGCACGCACTGTGAGACTGCGGAGACTCTTTGAGCAAGACCTAGTTTCAAGGAGGGCAGCAAAGAAGCCACTTCTCTCCAGAAAAAACATCAGGGGCCGACTGATATTCTGCAAAAGGTACAGGGAGTGGACTGCTGAGGACTGGGGGAAAGGTACAGGGAGTGAACTGCTGAGGACTGGGGTAAAGTCATTTTCTCTGATGAATCCCCTTTTCGATTGTTTGGGATATCTGGAAAACAGCTTATTCGGAGAAGAAGAGGTGAGCGCTACCACCAGTCTTGTCTCATGCCAACTGTAAAGCATCCTGAAACCATTCATGTGTGGGGTTGCTTCTCAGCCAAGGGAATCGGCTCACTCAGTCTTGCTTAAAAAACACAGCCATGAATAAAGAATGGTACCAGAATGTCCTCCAAGAGCAACTTCTCCCAACTGTCCAAGAGCAGTTTGGCACCCAACAATGCCTTTTCCAGCATGATGGAGCACCTTGCCATAAAGCAAAGGTGATAACTAAATGGCTCAGGGAACAAAACAGAGATTTTGGGTCCATGGCCTGGAAACTCCCCAGATCTTAATCCCATTGAGAACTTGTGGTCAATCATCAAGAGACCGGTGGACAAACAAAAACCAACAAATTCTGCCAAAATACAAGCATTGATTATACAAGA
>JARQOC010002880.1:0-21042 GCA_033576535.1 Allobates femoralis | reverse complement strand
GCCTGGGGGCCTGTATACCCCGAGCCTGGGGGCCTGTATACCCCGAGCCTGGGGGCCTGTATACCGCGAGCCTGGGGGCCTGTATACCCCGTGCCTGGGGGCCTGTATACCCCGTGCCTGGGGGCCTGTATACCCCGTGCCTGGGGGCCTGGATACCCCATGCCTGGGGGCCTGGATACCCTGTGCCTGGGGGCCTGGATACCCTGTGCTGGGGGCCTGTATACCCTGTGCTGGGATCTGTATACTTGTGCTGGAGTCCACCCTCGGCTTATACGCGAGTCAATAAGTTTTCCCAGTTTTTGGGGGCAAAAGTAGGGGGGTCGGCTTATACACGAGTATATACGGTACTTGTTCCCTTTGGTGTATATAAAAAGGTTGGTTGGTTATAAAGCTTGTATTTCATCCACAGGAAAATGCCTGTCTATTTTGGTATCTGCTGGTGAAATCAACATATATTAGGTAATAAATTGGGGCCCTCAAACTTCATGTTGAAAGAGAGGAGAGAGAAAAAAAAAAAGGGAATGAACTATTCACTTACTCATTTCCTAGGAGTATGTTTTAGGTGTCCAGAAGTTAATATAGCTTTCAGGGATGTGCGGTCTACTTCCTATTGGCCTTATAATGTACTTGTTTATTGTCCTAAAAATTACGTTCTGTGTAGAAATAAATTAAGTTGTAATTAATCTTCTATAGTATGGGTGTCACCTTTACTTAGATGCAAGGTGTCTTTTTACATAAAATATGGTGTTGAACTATTGCCCTAATGTGTCTCTAAGATTACTTTAGTTAACTTTTTTCTCACTGTATATAATCATTAATCACCGCTATGTAGTGCAGGCTAATATAATGACATTTAACTTTTGTGCAAGCACTTTGCTGAGTAGATGTGTAATAGTCTGTAAGGGTTTACCTTATGAATTAGGTGCAGGCGCTCACTGCGCAGGAGTGAACGCTGAAGCCACAGCACTTATTGGGAAAGCCTGCACCTAATTCATAAAGTAAACCCTTACAGACTATTACACATCTACTCAGCAAAGTGCTTGCACAAAAGTTAAATGTCATTATATTAGCCTGCACTACATAGCGGTGATTAATGATTATATACAGTGAGAAAAAAGTTAACTAAAGTAATCTTAGAGACACATTAGGGCAATAGTTCAACACCGCATTTTATGTAAAAAGACACCTTGCATCTAAGTAAAGGTGACACCCATACTATAGAAGATTAATTACAACTTAATTTATTTCTACACAGAACGTAATTTTTAGGACAATAAACAAGTACATTATAAGGCCAATAGGACGTAGACGGCACATCCCTGAAAGCTATATTAACTTCTGGACACCTAAAATATACTCCAAGGAAATAAGTACCGTATATACTCGTGTATAAGCCGACCCGTGTATAAGCCGACCCCCTACTTTTGCCCCAAAAATCTGGAAAAACCTATTGACTCGTGTATAAGCCGAGGGTGGACCCCAGCACAGGAATACAGCCCCCAGCAGTGTGGTATACAGGCCCCCCCCCCAGTGGTATACAGGCCTCCCCAATGGTAGTATACAGCAGCCCTAGTGGTAGTATACAGCAGCCCCAATGGTAGTATATAGCATCCCCAGCAGCCCCAGTGGTAGTATACAGCAGCCGCAGTGGTAGTATATAGCAGCCCCAGTGGTAGTATATAGCAGCCCCAGCAGTTGTATATAGCAGCCCCAGTGGTAGTATATAGCAGCCCCAGTGGTAGTATACAGCAGCCCCAGTGGTAGTATATAGCAGCCCCAGTGGTAGTATATAGCAGCCCCAGTGGTAGTATATAGCAGCCCCAGCAGCCCCAGTGGTAGTATATAGCAGCCCCAGTGGTAGTATATAGCAGCCCCAGTGGTAGTATATAGCAGCCCCAGCAGCCCCAGTGGTAGTATACAGCAGCCCCAGTGGTAGTATACAGGAGCCCCAGCAGCCCCAGTGGTAGTATACAGGAGCCCCAGCAGCCCCAGTGGTATATACAGCAGCCCCAGTGGTATATACAGCAGCCCCAGTGGTATACAGGCCTCAGCAGTATATACAGCAGCCCCCAGGGGTTATACAGCACCCCCCAGGGGTTATACAGCGGCCCCCTGGGGGTACCCAGCAGCCCCCAGGGGGTACCCAGCAGCCCCCTGGGGGTACCAACAGCCCCCTGGGGGTACCAACAGCCTCCAGGGGGTACCCAGCAGCCCCCTGGGGGTACCAACATCCCCCAGGGGGTACCAACAGCCCCCTGGGGGTACCAACAGCCCCCAGGGGGTACCCAGCAGCCCCCTGGGGGTACCCAGCAGCCCCCTGGGGGTACCAACATCCCCCTGGGGGTACCAACAGCCCCCAGGGGGTACCCAGCAGCCCCCAGGGGGTACCCAGCAGCCCCCTGGGGGTACCAACGGCCCCCTGGGGGTACCAACAGCCCCCTGGGGGTACCTACAGCCCCCTGGGGGTACCAACAGCCCCCTGGGGGTACCAACAGCCCCCTGGGGGTACCAACAGCCCCCAGAGGGTACCGAGCAGCCCCCAGGGGGTACCCAGCAGCCCCCTGGGAGTACCAACAGCCCCCAGGGGGTACCCAGCAGCCCCCAGGGGGTACCCAGCAGCCCCCTGGGGGTACCAACAGCCCCCTGGGGGTACCAACAGCCCCCTGGGGGTACCAACAGCCCCCTGGGGGTACCAACAGCCCCCTGGGGGTACCAACAGCCCCCACAAGCTGGCACTGTCCCCCCTTGTAAGTGTACCCCCCCCCGCTACTTATACATTACCATCCCGGTGTTCTGATCGGCGCCGCTCCTCCGTGCTGCGTCTTCATCCTCCCGCGCTGGCTGCATCCGGGTTCTCCGGCGGTCGCGCGATGACGTCACATCGCTGCGACTGCCGGAGATCACGGATGGAGCCAGCGAGGACGGGAGGATGAAGAAGCACCGAGGAGCGGCGCCGATCAGAACACCGGGATGGTAATGTATAAGCACCGGGGGGGGGGGCCCTTACAAGGGGGGACAGTGGCAGCTTTTGGGGGGCTATATGAACTGCTTCCCCCTGCGCTGATTGACAGGGGGAAGCAGTGCATATATAATGAGCGGCCCCACGTGACGGGGCCGCTCATAAAGCAGCCTCCCCCCGCCTCCTCCAGCCTCCACAGCCCAGAGGTACCGTATTGACCCGTGTATAAGCCGAGGGGGGGACTTTTCAGCCCAAATTTTGGGCTGAAAAACTCGGCTTATACACGAGTATATACGGTAAGTGAATAGTTCAATCCCATTTTTTTTTTTTTTCTCTCACCTCTCTTTCAACATGAAGTTTGAGGGCCCCAATTTATTACCGAATATATGTTGATTTCACCAGCAGATACCAAAATAGACAGGCATTTTCCTGTGGATGAAATACAAGCTTTATAACCAACCAACCTTTTTATATACACCAAAGGGAACAAGTACCGTATATACTCGTGTATAAGCCGAGTTTTTCAGCCCAAAATTTGGGCTGAAAAGTCTCCCCCTCGGCTTATACACGAGTCACTACGGTACCTCTCGGCTGTGGAGGCTGGAGGAGGCGGGGGGAGGCTGCTGTATGAGCGGCCCCGTCACGTGGGGCCGCTCATTATATATGCACTGCTTCTCCCTGTCAATTAGCGGCAGGGGGAAGCAGTTCATATATGCCCCCCAACAGCTGGCACTGTCCCCCCTTGTAAGGGCTCCCCCCCGCTGCTTATATATTACCATCCCGGTCTTCTGATCAGCGCCGCTCCTCGGTGCTCCTTCTTCATCCTCCCGTCCTCGCTGCATCCGGGATCTCCGGCCGTCGCAGGCATATGACGTCATCGCACGACGGCCGGAGATCCCGGATTCAGCGAGGACGGGAGGATGAAGAAGGAGCACCGAGGAGTGGCGCTGATCAGAACACCGGGATGGTAAGAGAAGCAGCGGGGGGCTTACAAGGGGGGCGAGTGCCAGCATTTGGGCTGTTGGTACCCCAGGGGGCTGCTGGGTACTCCCAGGGGGCTGTTGGGTACCCCCAGGGGGCTGCTGGGTACCCCCAGGGGGCTGTTGGTACCCCCAGGAAGCTGTTGGTACCCCCAGGGGGCTGCTGGGTACCCCCAGGGGGCTGCTGGGTACCCCCAGGGGCTGTTGGTACCCCCAGGGGGCTGTTGGTACCCCCTGGGGGCCACTGTATAACCCCTAGGGGGTGCTGTATAACCCCTGGGGGCTGCTGTATAACCCCTGGGGGCTGCTGTATATACTGCTGAGGCCTGTATACCACTGGGGCTGCTGTATATACCACTGGGGCTGCTGTATATACCACTGGGGCTGCTGTATATACCACTGGGGCTGCTGTATATACTGGTGGGGTCTGTATATACCACTGGGGAGGCTGCTGTATACCACTGGGGTTGCTGTATATACTACTGGGGCCTGTATATGCCACTGGGGAGGCTGCTGTATACTACCATTGGGGGGCCTGTATACCACACTGCTGGGGGCTGTACACCTGTGCTGGGGTCCACCCTCGGCTTATACACGAGTCAATAGGTTTTCCCAGGTTTTGGGGGCAAAAGTAGGGGGGTCGGCTTATACACGGGTCGGCTTATACACGAGTATATACGGTAAGTCATATGCACTATTTGAAGATATATATTAGGATACAGGACTAGAACCCATAATACACCATAAAGACTACATTTTTCTAATTATATTGCGTTAATAGATACCCCAACTGGAAGTCTGCCACCCATAACCATCATCATTAGGAGGAACAGATAACAAGCACTTCAATATTTAGAGGTAAGAATGAAAATAGTATTAAGCAGAGTAGAAAGATATACCGTATTTTTCGCTTTATAAGACGCACCTGATTATAAGACGCACCCCCAAGTTTGGTGAAGGAAAAGAGAAAAAAAATATTTTTTAATGTTAAATGGGGTCCGTCTTATAATGCCAGTGTCCGTCTAAGGCTGGTATCACACTGTCCGTGTGATATACAACTAGGTTGGACGTTTCACACATGATTAACTTTGAATGGCCTCCCCCCCTGTCAGGACAGGAGTGTGGAGCTACTTAAAAACACAAGCAGCTGACGCTCGCATCCAGACGTCCAGAGAGGGGGAGGCCATTCCAGTTTAATCATCTATGACACGTCCAACTTGGTCGTATTTCACACTGACTAGTGAATAGGCAGAGCTGGGAGAGCAGTGCACTCTGCACTGTGCTGTAGTGTGATGCCCTGTAATATAGAGGCAGAGCTGGGGGAGCAGTGTACTTTGCACTGTGCTGTAGTGTGATGTCTTGTAATATAGAGGCAGAGCTGGGGGAGCAGTGCACTCTGCACTGTGCTGTAGTGCAATGTCCTGTAATATAGAGGCAGAGCTGGGGGAGCTGTGCACTCTGCACTGTGATGTCCTGTAATACAGAGGCAGAGCTGGGGGAGCTGTGCACTCTGCACTGTGATGTCCTGTAATACAGAGGCAGAGCTGGGGGAGCTGTGCACTCTGCACTGTGATGTCCTGTAATACAGAGGCAGAGCTGGGGGAGCTGTGCACTCTGCACTGTGATGTCCTGTAATACAGAGGCAGAGCTGGGGGAGCTGTGCACTCTGCACTGTGATGTCCTGTAATACAGAGGCAGAGCTGGGGGAGCTGTGCACTCTGCACTGTGATGTCCTGTAATACAGAGGCAGAGCTGGGGGAGCTGTGCACTCTGCACTGTGATGTCCTGTAATACAGAGGCAGAGCTGGGGGAGCTGTGCACTCTGCACTGTGATGTCCTGTAATATAGAGGCAGAGCTGGGGGAGCTGTGCACTCTGCACTGTGATGTCCTGTAATACAGAGGCAGAGCTGGGGGAGCTGTGCACTCTGCACTGTGATGTCCTGTAATATAAAGGCAGAGCTGGGGGAGCTGTGCACTCTGCACTGTGATGTCCTGTAATACAGAGGCAGAGCTGGGGGAGCTGTGCACTCTGCACTGTGATGTCCTGTAATACAGAGGCAGAGCTGGGGGAGCTGTGCACTCTGCACTGTGATGTCCTGTAATATAAAGGCAGAGCTGGGGGAGCTGTGCACTCTGCACTGTGCTGTAGTGCAATGTCCTGTAATACAGAGGCAGAGCTGGGGGAGCTGTGCACTCTGCACTGTGATGTCCTGTAATACAGAGGCAGAGCTGGGGGAGCTGTGCACTCTGCACTGTGATGTCCTGTAATACAGAGGCAGAGCTGGGGGAGCTGTGCACTCTGCACTGTGATGTCCTGTAATACAGAGGCAGAGCTGGGGGAGCTGTGCACTCTGCACTGTGATGTCCTGTAATATAGAGGCAGAGCTGGGGGAGCTGTGCACTCTGCACTGTGATGTCCTGTAATACAGAGGCAGAGCTGGGGGAGCTGTGCACTCTGCACTGTGATGTCCTGTAATATAGAGGCAGAGCTGGGGGAGCTGTGCACTCTGCACTGTGATGTCCTGTAATATAAAGGCAGAGCTGGGGGAGCTGTGCACTCTGCACTGTGATGTCCTGTAATACAGAGGCAGAGCTGGGGGAGCTGTGCACTCTGCACTGTGATGTCCTGTAATATAGAGGCAGAGCTGGGGGAGCTGTGCAGTCTGCACTGTGATGTCCTGTAATACAGAGGCAGAGCTGGGGGAGCTGTGCACTCTGCACTGTGATGTCCTGTAATACAGAGGCAGAGCTGGGGGAGCTGTGCACTCTGCACTCTGCACTGTGATGTCCTGTAATACAGAGGCAGAGCTGGGGGAGCTGTGCACTCTGCACTGTGATGTCATGTAATACAGAGGCAGAGCTGGGGGAGCAGTGCACTTTGCACTGTGATGTCCTGTAATATAGAGGCAGAGCTGGGGGAGCTGTGCACTCTGCACTGTGATGTCCTGTAATACAGAGGCAGAGCTGGGGGAGCTGTGCACTCTGCACTCTGCACTCTGCACTGTGATGTCCTGTAATACAGAGGCAGAGCTGGGGGAGCTGTGCACTCTGCACTGTGATGTCCTGTAATATAGAGGCAGAGCTGGGGGAGCAGTGCACTTTGCACTGTGATGTCCTGTAATATAGAGGCAGAGCTGGGGGAGCTGTGCACTCTGCACTGTGATGTCCTGTAATACAGAGGCAGAGCTGGGGGAGCTGTGCACTCTGCACTGTGATGTCCTGTAATACAGAGGCAGAGCTGGGGGAGCTGTGCACTCTGCACTGTGATGTCCTGTAATACAGAGGCAGAGCTGGGGGAGCTGTGCACTCTGCACTCTGCACTGTGATGTCCTGTAATACAGAGGCAGAGCTGGGGGAGCTGTGCACTCTGCACTGTGATGTCCTGTAATACAGAGGCAGAGCTGGGGGAGCTGTGCACTCTGCACTCTGCACTGTGATGTCCTGTAATACAGAGGCAGAGCTGGGGGAGCTGTGCACTCTGCACTGTGATGTCCTGTAATACAGAGGCAGAGCTGGGGGAGCTGTGCACTCTGCACTCTGCACTGTGATGTCCTGTAATACAGAGGCAGAGCTGGGGGAGCTGTGCACTCTGCACTGTGATGTCCTGTAATATAGAGGCAGAGCTGGGGGAGCTGTGCAGTCTGCACTGTGATGTCCTGTAATACAGAGGCAGAGCTGGGGGAGCTGTGCACTCTGCACTGTGATGTCCTGTAATACAGAGGCAGAGCTGGGGGAGCTGTGCACTCTGCACTGTGATGTCCTGTAATATAGAGGCAGAGCTGGGGGAGCTGTGCACTCTGCACTGTGATGTCCTGTAATACAGAGGCAGAGCTGGGGGAGCTGTGCACTCTGCACTGTGATGTCCTGTAATACAGAGGCAGAGCTGGGGGAGCTGTGCACTCTGCACTGTGATGTCCTGTAATATAGAGGCAGAGCTGGGGGAGCAGTGCACTTTGCACTGTGATGTCCTGTAATATAGAGGCAGAGCTGGGGGAGCTGTGCACTCTGCACTGTGATGTCCTGTAATACAGAGGCAGAGCTGGGGGAGCTGTGCACTCTGCACTGTGATGTCCTGTAATACAGAGGCAGAGCTGGGGGAGCTGTGCACTCTGCACTGTGATGTCCTGTAATACAGAGGCAGAGCTGGGGGAGCTGTGCACTCTGCACTGTGATGTCCTGTAATACAGAGGCAGAGCTGGGGGAGCTGTGCACTCTGCACTGTGATGTCCTGTAATACAGAGGCAGAGCTGGGGGAGCTGTGCACTCTGCACTCTGCACTGTGATGTCCTGTAATACAGAGGCAGAGCTGGGGGAGCTGTGCACTCTGCACTGTGATGTCCTGTAATACAGAGGCAGAGCTGGGGGAGCTGTGCACTCTGCACTCTGCACTGTGATGTCCTGTAATACAGAGGCAGAGCTGGGGGAGCTGTGCACTCTGCACTGTGATGTCCTGTAATATAGAGGCAGAGCTGGGGGAGCTGTGCAGTCTGCACTGTGATGTCCTGTAATACAGAGGCAGAGCTGGGGGAGCTGTGCACTCTGCACTGTGATGTCCTGTAATACAGAGGCAGAGCTGGGGGAGCTGTGCACTCTGCACTGTGATGTCCTGTAATACAGAGGCAGAGCTGGGGGAGCTGTGCACTCTGCACTGTGATGTCCTGTAATACAGAGGCAGAGCTGGGGGAGCTGTGCACTCTGCACTGTGATGTCCTGTAATATAGAGGCAGAGCTGGGGGAGCTGTGCACTCTGCACTGTGATGTCCTGTAATATAGAGGCAGAGCTGGGGGAGCTGTGCACTCTGCACTGTGATGTCCTGTAATATAGAGGCAGAGCTGGGGGAGCTGTGCACTCTGCACTGTGATGTCCTGTAATATAGAGGCAGAGCTGGGGGAGCTGTGCACTCTGCACTGTGATGTCCTGTAATATAGAGGCAGAGCTGGGGGAGCTGTGCACTCTGCACTGTGATGTAGTGCAATGTCCTGTAATATAGAGGCAGAGCTGAACCGGAGGAGCTGTGCTGTAGTGATGATGCTCGGCCTCCAGCCCTGCCAGCTTCAGATCTAGTGCAGTGTGAATGAAGATCGGCCACTTCCTGGTTCTCAGCTCTGTGACACAGGGCTCAGCAAACAGAGCAGAGGGACCTTGGAATGCTGACACAAGGTACGGATCTGCCCTGCTCTGCCCCTGTCATCATGGCAGTGATTCAGCACAAGCTTAGTGCTGATTCACTTGCCTCTGCTGCTACAACCCGCTCCTTCATTACTTTAATAGCCCGGCACGATCTCCCCAGCAGCTGCAGGAAGCTGGGGAGCAGCCAAATGTGCCGGCTATTAGAGTAAAGGAGCGCTCCCTGCTCCCATGCCCAGCTCTGTGCGCTGTCTTCAGTGCGCATGGAGAAGTGAAGTGAATATTCATGCCGGTAATGAGCGGGGACACGTGGTTCTCCTGCCGCCTGATTCTTGAGCAGGAACCATTCCCTGCCACTTCTGACCCCACTTCACCGCTGCCCCCCCCCCCCAAGTAACCCAGGATGCCAGAATGTTATATTCCGATTATAAGACGCACCCCCACTTTCCTCCAAAATTTGGAGGAAAAAAAGTGCGTCTTATAAAAGGAAAAATACGGTATACTCCTAAAGGGAGAGTAACAATACTTTGTTATTTTTATTAGAACACAGATAACCGGAGGATACCCTGTTTCCCCGAAAATAAGACCCTTTTCTTTAACTTTTTTGCTCCAAAAATGCACTATGTTTTATTTTCAGGGGATGTCTAATTTTGCCATCATCTAACCCCAAAAATTTAAAGTAATAGCCACACACCACAACTATAATTAAAATCCAAAGATACTCCTCTGAAAAGGATAATGGAGAAGAAATAAAGATAGCTGTCAAATATCAGTAATAGGAGAAGAAGAACCAATCCATTAATAGACCCTAATGTTGTAGTGGATACTGAATAATAAGATATTTACAAATGTTGTGAATATTAATCATGGTTTTTTTTTACGTTTTAATTTTAAATTTTTAATTATTGATATATCAGTTTTTACTTTGATTGTTTATAGATATTTCAGTTTTTTGCTATAATTAGTATTAAATAATAAAAATATAAGTAGGCATCTAAATTACATAAGTTGTAATTATACAGATAATTTTTAATAAATATCCCCTAGAAGGGTAAAGAAAGTGGAAGGAATAGTTTTATTTATTTATTTATTATTTTAAGAGCTAGCGCATAGTCTCACAGATAGTAATTGACTTACACAACAATAAGGCGATTAAATATGCGGTACTGCCTTCAGACTACTGCAGCAGCTCAAGTGCCAACTGCTAGCTCCAGTGTACTCTTGCAAATAATATATAGTATCCATAAAATCATGGACGGCCGACATTGTGTGTGGACCATTTGGAAAATGCACAAACAAAATGAATATTAATATTCAGTGATAAATGTCTCCAGCCCTGATATGAAGCCATTAGCCGCATTCACTGAGATCTGTAAAATGATAATTAGTCATAATAATCTGCGGCTCCAACTCAAAAGAAGATCATGGCGTCATCAGGTTTTGTCCATATGCAGCAAACAATAGACTGTCCAGTAACCTCTATAGGGCTGACAATCCTAGTGTTCATAAATGGCCATAGTGTCAGGTCCCTGTCCTCCTGGAGCAATAATAGGAGCAGTCCTGTGCAAATGAGGATAGGGGCATTGTATCATTGCTACATGGGGACATTGCCAGGATGATACATACAGTTGTGCTCATCTACAGGGGAGGATAATACCTTTAGTGGCCAATCAAACCCATCTGTGTCATCTTCTGTTCATGTTATCAGGGTAAAGTCACCAGGGTATGAGAACTTCTGATCAGGGTCATTAGGATTTAAGAAGAGGAAACACAATCAATGGCTTCACCCAACCACTAACCCAGGGGTGGGCAGCTCCAGGCCTCGAGGGCCGCACAGTCCAGGTTTTCTGGATTTCCTTAGCATTTGACAGTTGGAATCATCACCTGTGCAGGAGATTACATTACCAACTGTCAAATGCTAGGGATATACAGAAAACCTGGAGCTGCCCACCCCTGCACTAACCCAATGAGTGGGAAAAAGCCTTTGTGTTATCACTCTGAAAAAAAGGCCAAACGTTCTGCCGGGGTAAACTATGGAGCACAACTGTATATTATGTACATTGTAGGGTTTCATTCAACTTGCTGTGGTGACAAATGATATACAGACTTTTCATAGTTCATTTAACTATCTCCATCCTATAGACAAGTCACCAACATGAATAAGTCTGTACTATCAACACATCTGACCCCAGTTCTTGGACAAGCAGTGGCCACAAAACCTCCCACAGACGTCACTTTGGGTCACATTCATGTACAATCTGCCAATTCAATAGAATAGTGTTTACACTGTGATTTTCTTACCTGCAGGTGTTTTATTGAGGGATTCTTGTTGTCTCCGATCGGCGCACTGCAGCAAACTAACAATGATGAATAGCAATATTTTCCACATTGTCCTGATGAGGAGTCCACAGGTTTGTAGCTTGTAGTCAGTACTGGCAGCCTCTCTACACAAATGGGTTCTAAAGCTGTGTCGCTCTATATAAAGCCTCTGATGCAACTTGTGAGATCACAGAAGTGATGTCATCGTGTTCTAAGACCAGAAGAGCAGATGTAATGATCATTTGAAACCACAGATCATGTGACCTCCATCTGGCCACCTCAGCCACATTATATTGAACAACATAGGTGGCATAAGACAATGCCGTTAACCCTTTCACCACCAGAGCTTGTTTTGACCCTGATGACCCGGCCATTTTTTTGGCCATTCTGACCAGTGTCACTATATGAGGTTATAACCCTGTAACGCTTCAACGGGTCCCAGTGATTCTAACATAGTTTTTTCATCACATATCAGACTTCATATTAGTGGTGAAGGCAGGGCGATACTTTGTGCAAACAAATCCGAAATTTGATGAACATTGTGAAAATCTCGCGATTTTTAACTTTTGATTTTTTTTGCCCTTCATCCCGAGAATTAGATCACACAGAATAGTTAATAAATAACATTTCCCACATGTTACTTTACATCCGCACAAGTGTCGAAACTAATTAGTTTTTTTTGTTATAAAGTTAGAAGGGTTCAAAGTTTATCAGCAATTCCTTATTTTTTCAGCAAAACTTAAAAAAATCTTTTTTTTTGGGGACCGCGTCACTTTTTAAGTGACTTTGAAGGGCCTATATGACAGAAAACACCCAAAAGTGACACTATTCTAAACACTGCACCCCTCAAGCTACTCAAAACCACATTCAAGAAGTTTATTAACCCTTCAGGTGTTCACAGGACCTAAAGCGAGGTGGAAGGAAAAAAATACTATTTTCCTTTTCCAACAAAAATGTAATTTTAACCTGAAATATATTGAATTTTCACAAGGGTAACAGGAGAAAATGGAGCATACAATCTGCTGTGCCATTTATCTGGAGTACGCAGATCCCCCATAGGTGGCAGAAAACCACTGCTTTGATGCACAGCAGGGAAGGAGCCACATTTCCCTTTGTGAATGCAAAATTGACTGGAATTGTCAGCGGACACCATGTCGCATTTGCAGAGCCCCTGGTGTTCCTAAACAGTGAAAAAAAACACATTTTGGAAACTAGACCCCCCAAGGAATTTATCTAGTTGCATGGCGGGCACTTTGCTTCATACATTGAGCCGTGAAAATGAAAAAAAAATACATTTTTTTCCACAAGAACGTTCTTTTAACTGCAAATTTTGTCATTTACACAAGGGCAAAAGTATGAAATGGACTCAAATATTTGTTGGGCAATTTCTCCTGAGTACACTGATACCCCATATGTGGCAGAAAACCACTGACAGGGTGCACAGCAGGGCTCAGTGGGGAAGGAGCATTGTTTTGGAGAGTAGATTTCTAAGGAATGGTTTGCAGCTGTCATCAGGGGCGTAACTACAATAGGTGCAGGGGTTGCGATCGCACCCGGGCCCTGCAGCCTAGGGGGGCCCCAAAGGTTCCTTTGGCCTATTGAAAAAGACCAATAGTATTAAAGATTTGCAATAATTGAGGGCCCCGTTGGAGCCCCCGCATCGGGGCCCATAGGCCTGAAGTTACGCCACTGGGTGTCATATTGTGTTTGGTTAGCCCTTGATGTACCTAAGCAATAGAAATCCCCCACAAGTGACCCCATTTTGGACACTAGACCCCAAGGAATTTATCTAGATGCATGGTGAGGACTTGAACTCCCCAGGTGCTTCATACATTGAGCCGTGAATAGGAAAAAAATCCATTTTTTTCACAAAAATGTTCTTTTGTGTTACCCTGCCTCTACATACAGTAGATAACACAATAGTTGATATCACAGCTCTCCTCCTCCTGTACAATGACTGATAACACCTCTATATACAGTAGATAACACAGGATCCACCATTCACAATAGGTGATATCACAGCTCACCTCCTCCTGTACAATGACTGATAACACCTCTATATACAGGAGATAACACAGGATCCACCATTCACAATAGGTGATATCACAGCTCACCTCCTCCTGTACAATGACTGATAACACCTCTATATACAGTAGATAACACAGGATCCACCATTCACAATAGGTGATATCACAGCTTACCTCCTCCTCAT
Source organism: Allobates femoralis (assembly GCA_033576535.1). Taxonomy (NCBI): domain Eukaryota; kingdom Metazoa; phylum Chordata; class Amphibia; order Anura; family Aromobatidae; genus Allobates; species Allobates femoralis. Next base: position 7,443 of record JARQOC010002880.1, on the reverse strand, counting down.
GTACAATGACTGATAACCCCTCTATATACAGTAGATAACACAGGATCCACCATTCACAATAGGTGATATCACAGCTCACCTCCTCCTCCTGTACAATGACTGATAACACCTCTATATACAGTAGATAACACAGGATCCACCATTCACAATAGGTGATATCACAGCTCACCTCCTCCTGTACAATGACTGATAACACCTCTATATACAGTAGATAACACAGGATCCACCATTCACAATAGGTGATATCACAGCTCACCTCCTCCTCCTGTACAATGACTGATAACACCTCTATATACAGTAGATAACACAGGATCCACCATTCACAATAGGTGATGTCACAGCTCACCTCCTCCTGTACAATGACTGATAACACCTCTATATACAGTAGATAACACAGGATCCACCATTCTCAATAGGTGATATCACAGCCAGGGGTGGGTGAACCTAGCCTCTCTGCTGCCTGAGACAAACTGCAAAACGGTGCCCCCCCAAGTAAATTTTTTAAAAATCGGTAGAATCAAATCTGGTATATACCGATTTATATCTATCCTGTAAAAAAAAGCACAATAGAAGACATTTTAATTTAGAGAAAAACAGAGAAAAGATGTCCAAACACGAGGATGTCAGCGCCATCACATGTACATACAAGAACCACACAGAATAATCCAGAACAAGCATCAGTAATGGCAATGGTGGCTTGGCACAAGCTACAGACACACAATGATGATGGCAGAGCTGTGGTCCTGTAGGCAGACACAGTCCTGCATTCTTATAGCACAGGAGGCAGCACTGATTGCCAATCTATTATCTCTGGTACACCTGGAAGCCTGTATGTACCGAGGAGCGGCACTGGACCTGGTGTGTGATTATGGCCAATCAGTCCTGCAGCAGAGGCGCATGTGAAAGGGCAATGCAACCTGCACACTAGGAGTCAACATAGAAATCATTGAGCCCCCCCCCGAAGAAAAATAATATTTGGCTGGGTCACATAGGTACACATCTCACAACTTTACAGCCCTTACAAAGTAATTCTCCCACTTAAACCCCTATATTCACCTTACATTGCCCCCATAAAGTATGATGTCAACAAAAAAGCCCCACAAACACTGTATGATCCCCCCCCCCCCCAGTGAATTCCTCCACACGCACAGTATGATGACCCTACTGTACCTCTCTCAACTACCCCGGCACAGTATGATCCCCAACTTTGACCCACACATAGCCATCCATACAGTATAATGGACCTAAATGCAGTATATTGGCCCTTACACCTCATCAAACTGTATGATGGCCCAGAACGCAGCCCTCAAATAGTACTCCATCAAGAATAAAAGGTTTCCTCATAACCCTCCAAGTATTATCATGCCCCTCACAGAGCCCTCCAAATATTATAATGGCTTCCATACAGTAGAACTGGCTCCATATAGTCCTCCATATAGTATAATGCACAGCACCCCACAGTCCTATATTATAATGCACTGCACCCCACAGTCCTATATTATAATGCACTGCACCCCACAGTCCTATATTATAATGCACTGCACCCCACAGTCCTATATTATAATGCACTGCACCCCACAGTCCTATATTATAATGCACTGCACCCCACAGTTCTATATTATAATGCACTGCACCCCACAGTCCTATATTATAATGCACTGCACCCCACAGTTCTATATTATAATGCACTGCACCCCACAGTCCTATATTATAATGCACTGCACCCCACAGTCCTATATTATAATGCACTGCACCCCACAGTCCTATATTATAATGCACAGTACCCCACAGTTCTATATTATAATGCACTGCACCCCACAGTCCTATATTATAATGCACTGCACCCCACAGTCCTATATTATAATGCACTGCACCCCACAGTCCTATGTTATAATGCACTGCACCCCACAGTCCTATATTATAATGAACTGCACCCCCACTGCCTGATTTTCTATCATGTATATGTTATATACACACATTGACACACATAGTATGAGCCCTCAAATAGCTTTCTATACACAGCATAAACCCCCACATAGCCCTCATATACAGTAAATGCCCTCATACAACCACCTATATATAGTATTAACCCCCACATGGCTCCCTATATTCAGTTTGAGCCCTCACCCATATTAGAAAAACAATAACACATACTCACCTCCCTCCTGTCTGCTCTGGTTCCCCCGGGATCCACTTCTTGTAAGCTGGTGCGTACACGCTGGTTTGCGCTGACTGATGACGTCATGTCGCAGAAGAGGTGATGGGAGCTCTCCAAGAGCTGCGCTGCTATTCTATATTGTAATTCCAGGAAAGCTCCCTGCCTGGAGATGCTATTGGCAGCGCACTTCATGGTGGTGCAAATCATGGCGGCGCGCATATTCAGGCAGGGAGGTTTCCTGAAACTACACTGCAATACAGAATAGCAGCCAAGCTCTTGGAGACCTCCCAGATTATAATGAGGGCGATGTGGCCATGGGCCCTCAGGAGCCCGAGCCCTCAGGAGCCTCGAGTGGTAGCACAGACTGCGCTCATTATAATTCATTTATGCAAGGAGGTGTAGCCACCAGTCATATGTAGTGATCCCACTAAAAAACATAATTCAACCTGCTAATGGCTGATAACAGAGACCAGAAAACAACTCCCTGTAAGTCAGGGTACAGAGCTGCTGCCTGGGGCGGTGTGTGCTAGAGCCTGGAGCTGTTGGTCCACAAGTGCGCCCTGCTTACAACACTAGATGCTGGCGAGCACCGCAACCTCACCTCTCTGCAGTAAAGTTTCCTGCAGGTGCTCCACATCATTGCTGCAGTTCCAAGTAAGCGATGATGGAGCCAGCGCTGCCGGTAAAAAATTGGCGTCGCCCCCTGGGTGCAGATTCATCAATTCCACCTTGGCAGCACTCACAACTTCAAGGGTGCACGCCTGATAGGAGGATGAAGGCTGACGTATGCAGCCATCAACCATCACTGCTATGTGCTGCATGCTGACGGCAGTGTGACGTACATAGCTGTGACGTTCAATGGCCCAAAGGCCGGCGGCCATTTTTAATGCCACTTATATGTGCCGGCCTCTGACAGGCTCCTGGTCGAAGTAATGACCACAGTTACGCGGGGGCCCCACAAAATCAAGCACAGGGGTCCACGGAGGACCTGGGGTTCACTAGGGTATAACCTTAACCAGTGTCCCACTGGGCCAGTCTAGCCCTGGGTCTATGTATATGTGAAATAAAGAAAGTGGGAGCGCAATGTGAAGATCTCTCAAATATATACTAAGTGCAGGGGGCCTAGTGGCCACTCACTGGGATGGTTGTGCACCCCTGCACCACTTCGGACACGGGCCTGTATGGATGCCTCCTCCGTGGAGGTAGTGAGAAGCAGCCGGCTGCTGAACGCCGCCGCTCCCGAAGAGCTTCCTGGTAGGGTCACGTGATCGGGCGAATAGCTGGAAATGCGTCACCGCAGGTCCTGTAAGCAGTGTGATGAAGTTGCTGTTGAAAAGCATTGTGGCCTATGTAAGGGGTTAATAAATTACTTGGTTACTTTTTCCTAATCCCAGCGCTCCACTGACTGTCAATTTTTCCTTATCTATAGGTCTATGTATAGAGCGGGCTAGTGCATGTCACCAGTAGGCCGCCCTGCGCACTGTGGACATATGATACCTTCTTTAGGTAACTACTTCTGCAAACATGCTCACATAGAAATTAATTTTTAGAGAGATTTAAAAAAATGATTCTTAGGCGCTCTTCCTATCAGCGTTTTTTGCTGATTGTGGAAGATTTACTGCATCTGCCGCCTAACGACCGCACTTGTGTCACAATTGCAGCAAGCCCCATGCATTGTCTGTGGGGCTTGCAGTCGGTTGCAGCAAGTGCGGTTCTGCCGGATGCGGTCTAGTCTCTCCCTCCTCAGCAAAGAGTTTACATACCGTCCATACAACCAGCGGCAGCAGCATTAACTTCTGAGGGAAGGGGGACCGTGTCAGCATAATCCTCTGCAGCACATTGTCCCTGCATGTCCTCCTGCCAGCGCTGATTCTGCTGCCACTCTTCACTTCCACTATTTCGGGGGCCCCTTCCCGTTCTGGCCCCCAGTGTATTGCACCGGCCATGTGATTGTCCCTGCACTGCACCCCCATAGTCTCTCATCAATGTAAAAACAAAACAAATAACAGTAAATCCTCACCTCTTTCTCCTTCGTCCTCAATGAGCTGCTCCAGTCTCCTCTCCTCAGCGTCTTTCTGGCTGCCGGCCGCTCTGCAGGGCTCAGGCATGACGCCATCACTTCTCACCTATCTGTGCTGCAGGGCGGGCCGGACTTCAGAGAAAGTGGACGACAGCGGAGGCCTGGATTTCAGGAACGGGAACGGCATCCACGGGGATGCACGCTACCACCAGGCACCCCCGCGGATGCCGCCCCTCTGTTTACTTGACGACCAGCTCAGGTTGGCTCATGGATGGTGCGGCCCTGATCACAGCTCACCTCCTCCTCCTGTACAATGACTGATAACACCTCTATATACAGTAGATAACACAGGATCCACCATTCACAATAGGTGATATCACAGCTCACCTCCTCCTCCTGTACAATGACTGATAACACCTCTATATACAGTAGATAACACAGGATCCACCATTCACAATAGGTGATATCACAGCTCACCTCCTCCTCCTGTACAATGACTGATAACACCTCTATATACAGTAGATAACACAGGATCCACCATTCACAATAGGTGATATCACAGCTCACCTCCTCCTGTACAATGACTGATAACACCTCTATATACAGTAGATAACACAGGGTCCACCATTCACAATAGGTGATATCACAGCTCACCTCCTCCTCCTGTACAATGACTGATAACACCTCTATATACAGTAGATAACACAGGATCCACCATTCACAATAAGTGATATCACAGCTCACCTCCTCCTGTACAATGACTGATAACACCTCTATATACAGAAGATAACACAGGATCCACCATTCATAATAGGTGATATCACAGCTCACCTCCTCCTCCTGTACAATGATTGATAACACCTCTATATACAGTAGATAACACAGGATCCACCATTCACAATAGGTGATATCACAGCTCACCTCCTCCTGTACAATGACTGATAACACCTCTATATACAGTAGATAACACAGGATCCACCATTCACAATAGGTGATATCACAGCTCACCTCCTCCTCCTGTACAATGGCTGATAACACCTCTATATACAGTAGATAATACAGGATCCACCATTCACAATAGGTGATATCACAGCTCACCTCCTCCTCCTGTACAATGATAACACCTCTATATACAGTAGATAACACAGGATCCACCATTCACAATAGATGATATCACAGATCACCTCCTCCTATACAACAACTGATAATGGCTCTACATTAGGGGGGCGGTTGGTAATGGCAGGTAGGAGGGGACACATGTCCTGGGGCATGGACCCTGATCCTTTCTGACCCTGGCAACGCCCCTGTCTGCTGCCCAAGCAGCCCATTTACAGTTCATGTACAAACATGTCAGCTCGTGTGTTCTGAGTAGACAATGGCATGGGGGCATAAAAGAGCAAGTTTGCACAGGGCACCAACCAGCCTAAGGCCGGCCCTGGCTCTCCATGTCTGTCTATGGCCATGTTCACACTCACCTGCGTTTTTGGCACTCTCTGCATTTTTCTGCAGTTTTCCAAAAACGCAGGTGCGTTAACACTGGGTGCAATTGAGTGTAGCTGCGTTTTTTCACTACACTTGCGTTTTTTCCCCCCAGTCCAAAAAACGCTGCATGCAGCGTCTTTTGGGTGCTGGAAAAAAACGCAGGGGTGGTTTTCCAAAAACGCATGCGTTTTTGTTTTTTAACATGGGCCCCTATGGGAAACGCATGCGTTAACGCAGGACACCTATAGGCACCTGCGTTAACGCATGTGTTAACGCTAGCGTTTTTAAAGTGCTCAGTTAAGCACCCTGCGTTAACGCTAGCGCTTTTGGCCAAAAAATGACTAAGTCCAAAAAAGTGTCAAATCCTTTCAGACACACAAGGAACACTTTTTGGCACTTTTAGAAAAACGCAGGTGGTTTTTTTCCTGCTAAAAATACCGTATATACTCGTGTATAAGCCGAGTTTTTCAGCCCAAAATTTGGGCTGAAAAGTCCCCCCTCGGCTTATACACGGGTCTATACGGTAGACCCGTGTGGTGGGGGCTGTGTGGTGGGGGCTGTGGAGGCTGGAGGAGGCGGGGGGGGGCTGCTGTATGAGCGGCCCCGTCACGTGGGGCCGCTCATTATATATGCACTGCTTCCCCCTGTCAATCAGCGCAGGGGGAAGCAGTGCATATGGCCCCCCCAAAAGCTGGCACTGTCCCCCCTTGTAAGGGCCCCCCCCGGTGCTTATACATTACCATCCCGGTGTTCTGATCGGCGCCGCTCCTCGGTGCTGCGTCGCCGTCTTCATCCTCCCGTCCGCGCTCACTGCATCCATCCGGGTTCTCCGGCGGTCGCAGCGATATGACGTCATCGCGCGACCGCCGGAGATCCTGGATGCAGCCAGTGCGGGAGGATGAAGACGGCGACGCAGCACCGAGGAGCGGCGCCGATCAGAACACCGGGATGGTAATGTATAAGTAGCGGGAGGGGGAGGCCTTACAAGGGGGGACAGTGCCAGCTTTTGGGGGCTGTTGGTACCCCCAGGGGGCTGCTGGGTACCCCCTGGGGGCTGCTGGGTACCCCCAGGGGGCTGTTGGTACCCCCTGGTGGCTGTTGGTACCCCCAGGGGGCTGCTGGGTACCCCCTGGGGGCTGTTGGTACCCCCTGGGGGCTGTTGGTACCCCCAGGGGGCTGCTGGGTACCCCCAGGAGGCTGTTGGTACCCCTGGGGGCTGTTGGTACCCCCAGGGGGCTGCTGGGTACCCCCTGGGGGCTGCTATATGTACCCCTGGGGGCCTGCTGTATACCACTGGGGCTGCTGTATACTACCACTGGGGCTGCTGGGGCTCCTGTATACTACCACTGGGGCTGCTGGGGCTCCTGTATACTACCACTGGGGCTGCTGTATACTACCACTGGGGCTGCTGGGGCTCCTGTATACTACCACTGGGGCTGCTGGGGCTCCTGTATACTTCCACTGGGGCTGCTGGGGTTCCTGTATACTACCACTGGGGCTGCTGGGGCTCCTGTATACTACCACTGGGGCTGCTGTATACTACCACTGGGGCTGCTGTATACTACCACTGGGGCTGCTGGGGCTCCTGTATACTACCACTGGGGCTGCTGGGGAATCTGTATACTACCACTGGGGCTGCTGGGGCTCCTGTATACTACCACTGGGGCTGCTGGGGAATCTGTATACTACCACTGGGCTGCTGTATACTACCACTGGGGGGCCTGTATACCACACTGCTGGGGGCTGTATAACTGTGCTGGGGTCCACCCTCGGCTTATACACG
>JARQOC010002879.1:20000-21047 GCA_033576535.1 Allobates femoralis | reverse complement strand
CCAAACAGTTCCTACTGTAACTCTCCGCCGTCCACCTGAAGAGGTCCCTGTACCTTCAGGCAGATTTTCTCAGTCGATGGGATGTCCACCCGGGAGAATGGAGTCTGGATAACGCGGTGTTTTGCTCCCTGGTCGCCCGATGGGGCACTCCTGCGATCGACCTATTTGACTCCAGCGCAAATCGTAAGGTTGCAACATTTTTCTCCCTGTCCCATCGGGACAAGGCTGGGAGGGGATGCGTTCTCCCAGCCTTGGGATTTTTCCTCTGGCTTACACTTTTCTCCTATTCCCCTTCTCGCAAGAACCCTGAAGAAGATCAGGGTAGATGGACTCCCCACTATCCTGGTGGCCCCGCTGTGGCCGAAGAGGAGTTGGTACAATCTGATCGTGGCACTCAAAGTCGACGGTGCGGTCATCCTGAGTCCGGCCCTCAAACTGTGGTCTCATGGGTCCCTTGTTCCATCCTGATCCGCTGAAGCTCCGCTTAGCTGCATGGCTTCTGAGGCCCGGGTGCTAGGGGCTCATGGCCTGTCTGAAAACGTGGTAGCCACCTTACAGATGAACCGCAAATGGTCACTATCACAATCTATAATAAGATTTGGAAGACATTTTCCTCCTGGTGTGGCTCCAGCCATCCTGATCCGCTACAGCCAATATTTCCAGATTCTGGATTTTCTTCAGAATAGTTTGGACCTCGGTCTTAAAGCCAGCACGCTGAAAGTCCAGGTTTCGGTTCTCAGTTCCGTGTTTGATGCTGCTTTGGCAAATCACCGGTAGATTCGACGCTTCAGGGTGTCCGCTACTCACATTTGACCTCGTACTAAGGTCCTTGCTCGCTCCTGGGACCTCAGTATTGTCCTGACTGGACTTTCTCAGCCTCCCTATGAACCACTCTTGTCCTGTGTTCTACGTCGGTTGTCTCACAAGTCGGCGTTCTTGGTGGCAATTATTCTGCCCATCGCGTGGGAGACCTCCAGGCTTTGTCCCTCCAGGCACCGTCCCTTCCCGTCCGGAATGACTGCCTTGTTCTTCACCTGGGTCCTTCGT
>JARQOC010002879.1:0-10000 GCA_033576535.1 Allobates femoralis | reverse complement strand
CACACAGGGGAGAAGCCATATTTCTGTGCAGAATGTGGGAAATGTTTTACATATAAATCAGTTCTTGTTGCACATGAGAGACTTCACACAGGGGAGAAACCATATTCATGTTCAGAATGTGGGAAATGTTTTACTCAGAAAGCAGGTCTTATTCTGCATGAGAGAAATCACAGAGAAAAGAAGCCATATTCATGTGCAGAATGTGGGAAATGTTTTACTCAGAAATCGCATCTCATTAGCCATGAGATAATTCACACAGGGGCGAAGCCATATTCATGTGCAGAATGTGGGAAATGTTTTACACAGAAATCAGATCTTGGTAGACATGAGAGAATTCACACAGGAGAGAAGCCATATTCATGTTCAGAATGTGGGGAATGTTTTAATAGGAAATCAAATCTTTACAGGCATAATACAATTCACAGAGAAGAAATGTTATAGACAGATTGTATCAAAGGTACCTGACATCTTGAGACCGTAGCTTTTGTGATGGTGGAATCCATTTTGAAGATGGCACCATCGTCCTTTTTGTCTTCTGTTGCTTTCAAATTCTCAATGAATATTTTTTATTCAGTTTTTTCTTATAATGAATTTCTATTCAAGTTACAAGATGAATCTCCAACATGCCCTGACCTTCAAGATAATACATGATCTAAGCTTCACTTTAGAAGGAATGCAGAGATCATTAGATTTCCTCTGAAAAGTAAAACAAAGCTCATTAGTTTTTATCATTATTTGTATATAGATAAGAGATTGCACTCAGACATGGCAGCTGCCACATATGTAAATGTTCATTTAAAGGGATCCTGTCACCTCCAAAACGCCTCCTAAGCTACCAAAACACGTCCCTGCACCATCCCATCACTAATCTCACACTCCTTTTGTCTCCTAAAAGCATCCTGTGAAAGTGCATAAAAACGTTTTAATACTTACTCATTAGTGATTATAATTATCAGGGGTTAAATTCTTTAGTCACCAGGGCGTGTTGTTTTGCAGGCTCTAGGATCCACCCTCTCTCTGTCTGTTTGCTCTGCTTGTGCAGGCTTTACCCTCCCCCTCTCTATCACTCACAGAATGCAAATCATTAGTCCTGCCTTCAGCTCCACATCACAGCAGCACAGACAGAGAGAGGGTGGATCATTCAGGCTGCAAAACAACACGCCCTAGGGGCTAAAGAATATAGCCCCTGATAATTATAATCACTAATGAGTGAGTATTAAAATGTTTTATGCACTTTCACAGGATGCTTTTGGGAGACAAAAGGAGTGTGAGATTAGTGATGGGATGCTGCAGGGACATGTTTTGGTAGCTTAGGAGGCGTTTTGGAAGTGACAGTGATCCCTTTAAATTGTTTAACCAATGAGGTGCTTGTTTTATATCTTATGTTTTGTATACAACCAATAAGATGCTTATGTTTTATCTCTTTACCACACCTAAGAAGATACTTTTTATACAGCACTACTCTCTAATAAACAGAGACGTTTGGTCATACTTGGAATGCTTGTGGTGTGTGTGACCTTATCTTCCTCTCATTGACAGCCATTGATCTGTGACATGAGGCCGATTCCAGTTAGCCGCAACATAATTTGGTGGAGAATACAGGTAACACAATAGCGTCATAGAACTGCAGACCCTTGGGCAGATCAGGACTCAGAAACAAACAGTAAATGACCGCTGACTAGGCCCGGACTGGTAGGCGGGACTACCAGGACATTTCCCGCTGGGCCTGTTGTGGTGTAGGTGGGGCCGCTACGCCCACTCCTCCAGCCACAGGCCGGCTTTAAATTATTTTATGGCCACGCACAACAGGGAGACATTTTGTATAACTCCTACATGGCCATGATATTGCCAGCTCGCACCCTCTCCTCCTCTCCATTAGACAATCCGCTGTCTTCAGAGTGGGGGTTGTGTGGGAGGTCGAGGTGTGGATGCATTTCCATATACCTCACACAGGGAAATGATTAGGTGAATGACCCCGGAAATACCAGCGTCTACACTTCCAGGGTCATTCAGCTCCCTGTGTCAGAGGAGCTGCCGTGTCTGTGCAAATGCGGGGACATCTCACTACACTGCAGGACGTCACCGCAGAGTGGCAGAGGAAGAGGACATGGGGGCCAGGAGGAGAAGACTAGAATGGAGCAGGTGACTGCACTGCATATAGACCTGAAGATGGGGGTAAGTGGCAGGAAGGCTAATGCTACGGGGGGGTGGGGATGATAGGGAGGAAGTCTAATGCTACATGGAGGTTGAGGATAATGGAGGAGGAAGGTTAATGCTACGTGGGATGATGGGGGAGGAAAGTAATGCTACGGGGAGTGATGGGGTAGGACGGCTGATGCTACGGGCTGGTAGGGATGATGGGGAGGAAGGCTAATGCTACTGGCTGGGGGGGATGATGTTGGACAGAGGCTAATACAACAGGCTGGGGAATGATTGGGAAAGCAGGCTAATGCTACAGGGTGGGAGGAAGGCTAATTGTACAGGCTGGGGGAGATGATGGGGGAGGAAGGCTATTGCTACAAGGTGGCAGATGATGAGGGAGGATGGCTAATGCTACGGGGGGATGATAAGGAGGTTTATGCTACAGGCTGGAGATGATGGGGTGGCTGATGCTATAAGCTGGGAATGATGGCTGAACCATAAGCTGGGAATGATGCGGAGGCTGATGTTACAGGTTGGGGATGATGGTGAGGCTAATGCTACAGGTTGGGGATGATGGTGAGGCTAATGCTACAGGCTGGGGATGATGGGGAGACTGATGCTGTAGGCTGGAGATGATGGGGAGGCTGATGCTGTAGGCTGGGGATGATGGGGAGGCTGATGCTGTAGGCTGGAGATGATGGGGGCCTGATGCTGTAGGCTGGAGATGATGGGGAGGCTGATGCTGTAGGCTGGGGATGATGGGGAGGCTGATGCTGTAGGCTGGAGATGATGGGGGGCCTGATGCTGTAGGCTGGAGATGATGGGGAGGCTGATGCTGTAGGCTGGAGATGATGGGGAGGCTGGTGTTATAAACTGGGGATTAGGGGGAGTGGAAGGTTAACTATTTAGACTCAGGATTAGGGGGTATATAACTGTAGACAGGGGGGCTATTACTATAGAATAGTTTTTAGCTGAGCTATTACTGTATGCTGGGGTTTAAGAGGTAGATATTACTGTAGATTAGGTCTTGGGGGGTGGGGGAGTTACTGTAGATGGGGGTTAAGGTGGTTTACAGTGTGAGTGATAATGCAAGGGACAAAATAGATAGGCTTAAATGTGCGGGATTTAGTATGGAGTTGAGCAATGAAAGGGACTCGGTATGAACAGTGGGACAATGTGGGGGTCTTGGCATAAGGTAGCCTTGTGGTCTCTGTATGGAGGAAAGGCAGTGTGAGGGGTTTCATTATGGAGATGGAGCAGCATAGAGGGTTCAGTATAGAGAGGAGCAGTGAGGGCACAGTATGAAGTTGGGACAGCATGAGTGGGGCATTGTGAAGAGAGAGCAGCGTGATGTGGGGACTGTGGAGATCATAGTTCATAATTGAGGAAGGTGTGGAAGGTATAATTTATAAGGGAGGACAGTGTGGAGTTATTAGTGGTCAGTGTGACGGTCCTGATACATACGGGTGGATGGTGTGGTGGTCATAGAATAGACGGGTGGATGATGTGGTGGTCATAGTATATACGGGGGATGGTGTGGTGGTCATAGAATAGACGGGTGGATGATGTGGTGGTCATAGTATATACGGGGGATGGTGTGGTGGTCATAGTATATACGGGGGATGGTGTGGTGGTCATAGTATATACGGGGGATGGTGTGGTGGTCATAGTATATAGGGGGGATGGTGTGGTGGTCATAGTATATACGGGGGATGGTGTGGTGGTCATAGTATATAGGGGGGATGGTGTGGTGGGATTAGTTTATAGGACAGGACGTGTGGCGGCCATGTATCATAAAAGAGCCAGTGAGGTGAGGAGTAATTATTTGCAGGGGCACAGCATAGAGCTTATTTAGGACACAGCATGGGTGGATATTTTTTATTCAGTAGCATTAAAATACTGGTGTTATTTTTTTAAGGGCATTGTGTCCGGATGTGCTGGAAAAGGCCGGAATAGAGGGAACTCTGCAGAGACAAGCTGTGGATGTGAAGTCATTATGGATTCGGGCACATGACAAAACAGCGACCGGTGAGTATATTATGACAGAGACCTTACACTACACTATTATTTACACAGGTTTAGAGGACCTTTTTTAATATTTGCAGAAAAATCTGCTTTATTTAATATGCAAATGAGGGACTTTTGTTGCATTGTTCTGCCCTTGTATTTGTAGATTAAAGGCAGTCGTTTGTTTTATTGCCAGCGCTCCGTTAGTAAAAGTGAGTGCTGTCTAAAAATCAGCTTGGCACATTATATATACATTGCACAGCACCACTTCTCCTGGCAGCATGGGAAGCCATGTCTGACATGTATGGGTGAGTGTTTGCTTTAAATGGTCCTCTTTACACTGTATTATGCTGTCTAGAGAGGACACATCAGAATTATAAAAATACGTAGAATTAGGACTACTCCAACTGAGACATTCCTTGATGCTGGAGGAGTAGCTCAGGAGATTCAATGCTGCAATCTCCTGCTAAATGTCTCTATTTTTGTGCAGTATGGCATTAACAGGTGTAGATACACATATATATATATTTTGCAATTTCTGGCTGTGCTGGCATCTTGTGTTTTTCTCTGGTTTGGTTTGAGTAACTAACCACCACTCGCCGTGCACGCTAGAAATTGTCTGTTGTCATCTGCATTTGACTCCATTATTTTTGGTAGCTGTTCACATGCAGCTGCCTCCTCCAGCCTTCAGGTTTTTTTCATACCAGCTTCATTCACCCAGACTTGACATGCTTTACCCATAAGGACGGGATGGGCTGGTGGGGGTTAAACTGTGAAATAGCCCAGACACCTGTGGTGCAAACTGCAGGTGTCTGAGCCTCAGTTGCTCTTCATCCACCAGACCTCCTGGCAGCATGCGAAGCAATGTCTGACATGTATGGGTGAGTGTTTGCTTTAAATGGTCCTCTTTACACTGTATTATGCTGTCTACAGGACACATCAGAATTATAAAAATACGTAGAGTTAGGACTTCTCTAATTGAGACATTCCTTGACGCTGCTAAATGTCTCTATTTTGTGCAGTATGGCATTAGCAGGTGTAGATACACATATATTTTTTTTTGCAATCTCCGGCTGTGCTGGCATTTTGTTTTTCTCTGGGTGTAATTTTCAGTATCTGTATTATTCTTTATATATACTCTGCAAAGGACCACTTCTCCTGTCCTGTATGGTGGATGTAATCTTCAGTATATGTATTATTCTGTATATATACACTGCACAGTGCCACTTCTCCTGTCCTGTATACTGGGTGTAATCCTCAGTATCTGTATTATTCTGTATATATACACTGCACAGTACCACTTCTCCTGTCCTGTATACTGGGTGTAATCCTCAGTATCTGTATTATTCTGTATATATACATTGCACAGTACCACTTCTCCTGTCCTGTATACTGGGTGTAATTCTCAGTATATGTATTACTCTGTATATACACTGCACAGTACCACTTCTCTGTCCTTAACTGGTGTAATCTCAGTATCTGTATATCTGTATAATACATGCACAGTACCACTTCTCCTGTCCTATAAGGTGTAATCCTCAGTATCTGTATTATTCTGTATATATACACTGCACAGTACCACTTCTCCTGTCCTGTATACTGGTGTAATCCTCAGTATCTGTATTATTCTGTATATATACACTGCACAGTACCACTTCTCCTGTCCTGTATACTGGATGTAATCTTCAGTATCTGTATTATTCTGTATATATACACTGCACAGTACCACTTCTCTGTCCTGTATACTGGATGTAATCTTCAGTATCTGTATTATTCTGTATATATACACTGCACAGTACCACTTCTCTGTCCTGTATACTGGGTGTAATTCTCAGTATATGTATTACTTCTGTAATATACACTGCACAGTACCACTTCTCTGTCCTGTATACTGGGTGTAATTCTCAGTATATGTATTATCTCTGTATATTACACTGCACAGTACCACTTCTCCTGTCCTGTATACTGGGTGTAATTCTCAGTATCTGTATTATTCTGTATATATACACTGCACAGTACCACTTCTCCTGTCCTGTATACTGGGTGTAATCTCAGTATCTGTATTATTCTGTATATATACACTGCACAGTACCACTTCTCCTGTCCTGTATACTGGTGTAATCCTCAGTATCTGTATTATTCTGTATATATACACTGCACAGTACCACTTCTCCTGTCCTGTATACTGGTGTAATCCTCAGTATCTGTATTATTCTGTATATATACACTGCACAGTACCACTTCTCCTGTCCTGTATACTGGGTGTAATCCTCAGTATCTGTATTATTCTGTATATATACACTGCACAGTACCACTCTCCTGTCCTGTATACTGGATGTAATCCTCAGTATCTGTATTATTCTGTATATATACACTCCACAGTACCACTTCACTTGTCCTGTATACTGGGTGTAATCCTCAGTATCTGTATTATTCTGTATATATCCACTGCACAGTACCACTACTCCTGTCCTGTATACTGGGTGTAATCCTCAGTATCCGTATGATTCTGTATATATACACTGCACAGTACCACTTCTCCTGTCCTGTATACTGGGTGTAATCCTCAGTATCTGTATTATTCTGTATATATACCCTGCACAGTACCACTTCTCCTGTCCTGTATACTGGGTGTAATCCTCAGTATCTGTATTATTCTGTATATATACACTGCACAGTATCACTTCTCCTGTCCTGTATGCTGGATGTAATCCTCACTATCTGTATTATTCTGTATATATACATGCATAGTACCACTTCTCCTGTCCTGTATACAGGGTGTAATCCTCAGAATCTGTATTATTCTGTATATATACCCTGCACAGTACCACTTCTCCTGTACTGTATACTGGGTGTAATCCTCACTATCTGTATTATTCTGTATATATACACTGCACAGTACCACTTCTCCTGTCCTGTATACTGGGTGTAATCCTCAGTATCTGTATTATTCTGTATATATACACTGCACAGTACCATTTCCCCTGTCCTGTATACTGGGTGTAATCCTCAGTATCTGTATTATTCTGTATATATACACTGCACAGTTCCACTTCTGTCCTGTATACTGGGTGTAATCCTAAGTATCTGTATTTTTCTGTATATATACACTGCACAGTACCACTTCTCCTGTCCTGTATACTGGTGTAATCCTCAGTATCTGTATTATTCTGTATATATACACTGCACAGTACCACTTCTCCTGTCCTGTATACTGGCTGTAATCCTCAGTATCTGTATTATTCTGTATATATACACTGCACAGTACCATTTCCCCTGTCCTGTATACTGGGTGTAATCCTCAGTATCTGTATTATTCTGTATATATACACTGCACAGTTCCACTTCTGTCCTGTATACTGGGTGTAATCCTAAGTATCTGTATTTTTCTGTATATATACACTGCACAGCACCACTTCTCCTGTCCTGTATACTGGTGTAATCCTCAGTATCTGTATTATTCTGTATATATACACTGCACAGTACCACTTCTCCTGTCCTGTATACTGGTGTAATCCTCAGTATCTGTATTATTCTGTATATATACACTGCACAGTACCACTTCTCCTGTCCTGTATACTGGGTGTAATTCTCAGTATCTGTATTATTCTGTTTATATACAGTCATGGCCAAAAGTTTTGAGAATGACACCAAAATGATATTTTCCCATGATCTGCTCCCTCTGGTTTTTATTTGTGTTTGTCTGATGTTTATATCACATACAGAAATATAATTACAATCATATTATGATACCAGAAGGTTCTATTGACAGAATGAGTTAATGCAGCAAGTGAATATTTGCAGTGTTGCCCCTTCTTCTTCAGGACTCTGCAATTCTCCCTGGCTGCTCTCAATCATCTTCTGGAGCAAATCCTGACTGATCGCCGTCCATTCTTCCATTCTTGCATAATCAATACTTGCAGTTTGGCAGAATTTGTTGGTTTTTGTTTGTCCACCCGTCTCTTGATGATTGACCACAAGTTCTCAATGGGATTAAGATCTGGGGAGTTTCCAGGCCATGGACCCAAAATCTCCATATTTTGTTCCCTGAGCCATTTAGTTATCACCTTTGCTTTATGGCAAGGTGCTCCATCATGCTGGAAAAGGCATTGTTGGGCGCCAAACTGCTCTTGGCCGGTTGGGAGAAGTTGCTCTTGGAGGACATTCTTGTACCATTCTTTATTCATGGCTGTGTTTTTAGGCAAGACTGTGAGTGAGCTGATTTCCTTGGCTGAGAAGCAACCCCACACATGAATGGTTTCAGGATGCTTTACAGTTGGCATGAGACAAGACTGGTGGTGGCGCTCACCTCTTCTTCTCCGAATAAGCTGTTTTCCAGATGTCCCAAACAATCGAAAAGGGGATTCATCAGAGAAAATGACTTTACCCCAGTCCTCAGCAGTCCACTCCCTGTACCTTTCCCCAGTCCTCACCAGTCCACTCCCTGTACCTTTCCCCCAGTCCTCAGCAGTCCACTCCCTGTACCTTTCCCCCAGTCCTCAGCAGTCCACTCCCTGTACTTTTCCCCCAGTCCTCAGCAGTCCACTCCCTGTACCTTTTGCAGAATATCAGTCGGTCACTGATGTTTTTTCTGGAGAGAAGGGGCTTCTTTGCTGCCCTCCTTGAAACCAGGCCTTGCTCAAAGAGTCTCCGCCTTACAGTGCGTGCAGAAGCACTCACACCAGCCTGCTGCCATTCCTGAGCAAGCTCCGCACTGCTGGTACTCCCATCCCGCAGCTGAAACAGTTTTAAGATACGGTCCTGGCGCTTGCTGGTCTTTCTTGGGCGCCCTGGAGCCTTTTTGACAACAATGGAAGCTCTCTCCTTGAAGTTCTTGATGATGTGATAGATTGTTGACTGAGGTGCAATCTTTCTAGCTGCGATACTCTTCCCTGTTAGGCCATTTTTGTGCAGTGCAATGATGGCTGCACGTGTTTCTTTAGAGATAACCATGGTTAACTGAAGAGAAACAATGATACCAAGCACCAGCCTCCTTTTAAAGTGTCCAGTGGTGTCATTCTTACTTAATCATGACTGATTGATCGCCAGCCCTGTCCTCATCAACACCGACACCTGTGTTAATGGAACAATCACTAAAACGATGTTAGCTGCTCCTTTTAAGGCAGGACTGCAATGATGTTGAAATGTGTTTTTTGGGGGTTAAAGTTCATTTTCTAGGCAAATATTGACTTTGCAAATAATTGCTGTTAAGCTGATCACTCTTTATGACATTCTGGAGTATATGCAAATTGCCATTAGAAAAACTGAAGCAGTAGACTTGGTTAAAATTAATATTTGTATCATTCTCAAAACTTTTGGCCATGACTGTACACTGCACCGTACCACTTCTCCCATCCTGTATACTGAGTGTAATCCTCAGTATCTGTATTATTCTGTATATATACCCTGCACAGTACCACTTCTCCTGTCCTGTATACTGAGTGTAATCCTCAGTATCTGTATTATTCTGTATATATACCCTGCACAGTACCACTTCTCCTGTCCTGTATACTGGGTGTAATCCTCAGTATCTGTATTATTCTGTATATATACACTGCACAGTACCACTTCTCCTGTCCTGTATACTGGTGTAATCCTCAGTATCTGTATTATTCTGTATATATACACTGCACAGTACCGCTTCTCCTGTCCTGTATACTGGTGTAATCCTCAGTATCTGTATTATTCTGTATATATACACTGCACAGTACCACTTCTCCTGTCCTGTATACTGGTGTAATCCTCAGTATCTGTATTATTCTGTATATATACACTGCACAGTACCACTTCTCCCATCCTGTATACTGGGTGTAATCATCAGTATCTGTAATATTCTGTATATATATACACT
>JARQOC010002878.1:0-21078 GCA_033576535.1 Allobates femoralis | reverse complement strand
AGGAGCGCAGTTCGCTTCTTCCAGTCGTTTGTTAGAGTACCTTTCTGTATGTTTGATCCATTCTATGACATGTCTAAGTAGGCAAGCTAAGTTATAGCCTCTTATGTCAGGGAAATTTGTGCCTCCCCTCTCTTTCACCCTTTTTAGAATTCCCAATCTCATTCTAGGCTTCTTGCCCTTCCAAAGGAACCTAGTGAAAGCTCTATTCAATCTTGCAATGTCCACACGTTTTAGTAGTAGTGGTAGGGTTTGAAGGGGGTAGAGGAGCCGGGCAAAGCTCATCATCTTTATCAGATGGCAACGTCCCAACAATGACAGTGGCAGACCTTCCCATCTCTTTAACTCCTTTTCAATTTTATCTATTAACGGGGTATAATTAAGATTGTATGTTTGGCCCGGGTGTCTGCTTATTATCAGCCCTAGGTATTTTATTGTGGAAGTTGCTATTGGAATCTTTATTTCCTTAATTTTTTTCCCCCCCTCTCCCCCCTCTTTTAGTCTCAAAAGTTCGCATTTACTCTTGTTCAATCTGAATCCTGAGAATTTCCCGAAGCGGTCTATGTCCTTCAATAAATTTGGTAAATCTCTAGTTGGATTGTTCATGAATAAGATGATGTCGTCCGCAAAAAGGGCCGATTTTATATTTGTATCTCCAATTTTAATGCCTTCAAAGGCATCAGAGTTGTTGATGAAGCGTGCTAAGGGCTCCAAGGCCAGATTGAACAACAGTGGGGATAAGGGGCACCCCTGTCTAGTGCCTTTTTGCAAGGGGAATTTGGAGGACAGGAAACCCGGGGTGTGTATTTTGGCTGTTGGGTTGTGGTACAATGATTGCAGAAATTGGCGAAATTTCCCCTGAATCCCAATTTGGTCTAGGACCATACCCAGCCATGGCCACCTGACGTTGTCAAAAGCCTTTTCTGCGTCTAGTGTGACCATGGCTGGGTCCCCTCCCTTAGTTGTCCATCCGTTCCGCACCGCGTCTAGGGCCATCAAAGTTTTCCTTACATTGGAGACCGCCGACCTCCCTTTAATAAACCCCGTCTGGTGATGTTCAATTAGTATTGGCATAATTCTAGCTAATCTGTCTGCCATGATTTTAGATAAGAGTTTGAGGTCTAGGTTGATGAGAGATATGGGTCTATAATTTGCCGGGTCCTCACCCCCCTCCCCCCTTTGGGCAATAGTTTGACATGTGCTAAGTTCATCGCCTCTGAGATGGGTTCTCCCAACAAAATATCATTAAATAGGCTAGTCAGTGTTGGTGTTATTTCGTCCTTTAAAATCTTGAAGAATTCTCCCGTTAACCCATCTGGGCCAGGTGCCTTGTCATTTTTTAGATTTCTGATAGCCTGGTCTACTTCCATCTCTGTGACCGGTCTGTTGAGGTCGTCTAGGTCTATCTGCAAGATAGGTGTGAGGGGAACTTCCTTTAGCCAATGTAAGCCCTCCTGCGACGTTTCGTCAGATATGCTATATAATGTCCTGTAGTATTTTCCTAAGATGTCATTTATCTCTTTGGGGTTCGTCGTGGTTTCTCCCCCTTTTTCCTTTTGTAATGCTAGTATTGGGTTGGGTAACCTCCGTCCCTTTGCCAGTCTGGCTAGCAGTCTACCTGCCTTATCTCCGAATCTGTTTAAGTCTGTTTCTAGGTGTCCTCTCATCTGTTCTTCTCTTTTGCTGGCCCACCCCTCGAATATATTTTTGGCTTCCAGCCACGTCTGCTTGTCAGTCGGGTTGTGTGTGTGTGTTTATACGTCGTGTAGGCACTCGTAACCTTTTCACTAGCCGTTTTGTAATGTTCTTTCAAGGATTTTTTTTGCCGTGCAGTGTGAGCTAAGATATGTCCTCTCAGTACTACCTTCCCGGTCTCCCAGAATAAACGATGATCGTCTTTGTGTTGAGCATTGTCTCCTGCAAAATTTGTCCACCATTCCTTCATTTGATTTTTAAAGTCTCCATCTCTGAATAGGTGTGTGGGGAATCTCCATAAAAAGTCTACACCCCTCTGATTGGTCTCCATTAAATCTATGCAGATCGGACTATGGTCCGAAATTACTATTGTCTCAATCGTTGCGCTTTCTGTCCTCCCCCATAGCTGCTCTGACACCATGAAATAGTCAATACGTGACCATGAGCTATGTGGGTGGGAGAAATGGGTGAATTCCGATTCCTGCGGATGGAGGACTCTCCACACATCAATTAATCTCAACGAGTTTATCACGTGTGCTAGATTTCCTGTGTTGCCTGTTGGTGCATTTGAAGGCCCGCTTACATTGCCCGGCCTATTTCTATCTACGTCCTCAAACATCACCTCATTGAAATCACCTCCCACCAGGATATTTGTTTCTCTGTCACTTAGTATTTTAGTGGATAGGTCAGTAAAGAACCCAGTTCTAGAGTTGTTTGGGGCATATATGTTGTATAGACTAATCTGTTGTCCCTGTAGTTTCAATACCAAGTGTAGGAACCGTCCTTCCTGATCTTGCAATACGGAAATGATGGAATGAGCTACATGTTTATTAATTAAAATCAGGACCCCCGCCTTCCTATCCTGGGCTCCTGAAATCCAAGCCTCACCTACCCATAGTTTTTGCATGTATTTTAGCTCATGGTTTCGAAGATGCGTCTCCTGAAGGAGAGCAATGTCAGCTCTTAATCTCTTCAGGTGACGCAGTACCATATAGCGCTTGTTGGGGGATCTGAGCCCCTTGACATTCCATGAGACCACTCTTAACATTGTTTATAAGACTCCTTCCCTATTTCCCCTTTGGTCGTATCGTATTTTGATCTGTACCTCCCCAAGATTTTTGTTATGATGTTATTGTGAGACTTGACAGTTAATACTGTATGTACATCACTAATGAGTATTAATTGCTGGAAGAAATAACAGTAAAAATTGATAAACAAAATCATAACATTCCCCTTAAACCCGTCTCCCCCATTGCACAAGGAGTGTACTTTCTTTCCACCTCCTCTCCTTGGAAAACAACAAAACACAAACAGTCTTTTTGACTTCCCTATTTCCTCGGATGGCAGTTAGATGCCACACCATATTGATCTGGTCGTAAAAAGGCGCTTATTCGTAGCCCTCATATATATTTTATCACTGTGATGAAACGATATTTATGCATCGTCCTTCTGTTTGGAGACATCTCCAGTATCGTGCATTTCACGTTCCGTAAGGATCCCGGCAACAATTCTTATAACATTCCCTCCCTCCCCCCCGCCACCGCCCACCCCAAACCCCCTCCCGTCCGAGCATCCCGGGAGTGATCCCGTGCCAGCTGGGGGGGGGGGGGGGAAGAAGAAGGCAAAAGCAGCGGGGGGGGAAGAAGGCGAGAGCAGAAGGGGGAGGGGGGGAAGAAGGCGAGAGCAGGAGGGGGGGGGGGAGGGGAAGTAGGCGGGGGGGGAAGGGGGTGAAAGCAGGTGGGGGCAAAACAATATAATATGGTATGCCCTCAAAAATTTTTTCCTTCCCTTTTTTCTCCTCTCCTCCCCCCAGTCCCGCTGTCCTCGGCCACCACCTAGGAGTTCTCTTACTGTCACACATATCCGAGGGCTGATTACGAGCGATATCTGTCGGGGCCCTAAAGGGATGATCCCTCTTCCAGGAATCTTCTGAAAGTTTACTGTTTAGATTGGAAGGTTATGTGATCCACTCTACTCTCAGGACCTTGCTTTTGGTGTGTGTCAAATCCTTCATCTCCTCCTTTCATTTTTTCGTTCCTCCCCCCCTTGTGTCTGTCGTGCGCCTAAGATCTGTTATTACTTTCGCCACTTTTGTCGGTTTTGTTTTTTTTCCTCATTTCACCCGTCAGTTTCTCCGCGTAGGTCTGACGTTGTGAGGATTGCTGCACCGTCTCCGTATTTGACGAGGTTTGGCTACCTCGAGGGGGGGTTGTTGTCTGTTGTAGGAATTTCATGGCTAGCTTGCAATTTACAAATGAGTGCATTTCTCCTTTGGTGTCTCTGAAGCGCAGTATAGCTGGGAAGGCTAGCTGGAACCTGATGTTTCTCTTAAATAATATGGTACACGCCGGACTAAAGGCTTTTCTCTTTCTGGCCACCTCCGCGGAATAGTCCTCGTACAGCCTTATTTTATGTCCTTGTATTAGTAGTGGAAGGCGTTTGGATCTATATTCCCTCAGTAGGGATTCTTTGTCCTTAAAGTCCAGGAATCTGGCAATTACTTGCCGCGGGCCGTCTTCCGGCTTTTTGGGTGGGCCTACCCTATGCGCTCGTTCCACCCGACATTGGCACCTCAATCCCAGGGCCTTTGGTAATTCCACCTCCCATACCTTATCCAGCTGTGCAGGCATGTAAGACTCTGGGAGGCCTATCATCCTAAGATTGTTTCGTCTGGATCTATTCTCCAGATCGTCCATTTTCTCCTCTGCATAGGCCGAGTGTTTCTGTAATGCAGCTATATGTCTTTCCATGGATATTATTCTGTCCTCGGCCTCTGAGAGTCGGTGTTCAGCCTCCTGTATGCGCTCCTCATGTTGCTCTGTGGTGTGTTTTAGCCCTGCCACTGCTTCAGCCACCGCGTCTCTCAAGGCTGCTTTCAGGTCGGCCACTATATAGGGTACAATTTCTCTGGCCAGTTGTTTTACATCTATGTGGCCTTTATCCATTGTGTCTATCAGCTCCCCTTGTGCCATGTCCTCATCTTCCCCCTGCAATTGTCTCTGTGTCAGCGACTCGTCTTCCTTCCTGGCCTCCAGCCTGTCAGTATGTGTGCCTCTGTTCGCCTGTTCCCCTCTCACCTGAGATTCAGCGGTTCTTTGTAAGCCGGCTCCTCTCTCCTGTGACATCATGGGGCTGCAGCTTGAGCTGCGGGGAACGCCACTCGCGCTCATCGGCTGATGCTGAGTGCGATCCCGTCCTCTGTCTCCACCTTTAGGCGCCATCTTTGCCTGGAGGCCGCCTTTCTTGCTTTGGAGCGGGGTCGCCATCTCCTCCCTCCCCGAGCTCCGTAATACGTAGCGGTCTAGGGTCCCCAGTGACCGAGGTGTCTCCTCCATGTCTGGGCGATTGCTGCGGGCCTGCTGAGCGGGTGATGGTGTCGGATAGTCGGTGTGGCCTCCGGAGCGCTTCTCCTAGGCTGCCATCATCCCGGAGCCGGAACCGGAAGTTCTTGGTTCGGTTTTAATGTAACTTTATTCTTTCATGAGTTATTTACAAGTTAATGACCACTTCTAAAATGTGTTCAAAGTGCTGCCCATTGTGTTGGATTGTCAATGCAACCCTCTTCTCCCACTCTTGACACACTGATAGCAACACTGCAGAAGCAATGCTAGCAAAGGCTTCCAGTATCTGTTGTTTCAGATTCTGCACATCTCGTATCTTCACAGCATAGACAACTGCCTTCAGATGAGTGATAAGGCAAACTTTTTGGTGAATGGTGAAGATAACAACAAAACCACCGCTATTGGTCTGACGTTAACCCACGTTGGATAGATCCCTCCAAGACTGGTGGAACACAGAAATTGATGGTATGGTGTGGTATGTGGGGCACAAAGATAGTGGGGCCATTCTTCATCAATGGAAACCTCAATGCCACTGGATATCTGAAATTGCTACGCGATTCAGATATCCAGTGGCATTAAGGCAGATATCATCACTCATCTGAAGGCAATTGTCTATGCTGTGAAGATACGAGAGTGCAGCATCTGAAACTATGGATACTGGAAGCTTCTGCTAGCATTTCTTCTGCGGTGTTGCTATCAGTGTGTCAAGAGTGGGAGAAGAGGGTTGCATTGACAATCCAACACAATGGGCATCACTTTGAACACATTATATAAGTGCTCATAAACGTGTAAATAAATAATGAAAGAATAAAGTTACGTTAAAACGAAGCACACCATTGTTTTTCTTATGAAATTCTCAATAAGTTTCATGTGTCACATGACCCTCTTCCATTAATAAAGTTGGATCCAAACTGTCCGACTTCAAAATGGCCGCCATGGTCACCACCCATCTGGAAAAGTTTTCCCCCTCCCATATACTAATGTGCCACAAACAGTACGTTGATATCATCAACCATTTCCATTATATTTAGGTGCATCCATATTAATGGCCCACCCTGTACATATGTCCTCTATCCTGGTATATATATGCCCCCATCCTGTATATATGTCCTTCCTCATCCTGTATATATGCCCCCATCCTTATATATATGGTCCCCCATCCTGTATACATGGTCCTCTATCCTGTATATATTGTCCCCCATACTTGTATATGTCCCTCATCCTGTATATATGTCCCCCCATCCTGTACATATGGTCCCCCATCCATTGTACATGGCCCCCATACCCCCCCTCCCTCCCCGATTCCCCATGACTTACTGAGGGGGGGCCATGGTCGTGGAGCCGGGGTGACGGAGGCAGGTTTCGGAGGGTGGGGGCGCTGCTGCGGGGTATCACTGGCGGCGGTGGGCAGAGATCTGCTGCCAGTTTCTAGAAGTCATAACCTCTAGCATCCAGCTGCACACTATCAATGAATGCAGCCAGGCACACAACATGGTGGGGCACTGCGCCACCGCTAATCCCCCGCAGCTCCAGTCCCGCAGCTGTGACCTCACCCTCCGAAACCTGCCTCCGGCTCCCCCGCTCCTTGACTGCAGCCACCCCCGCCTGCTGATAATATATATCTTTTTCATTCTGATTTTAAGATTCATCCCCATTCTCGTCCCAATTTGGAGGAAACAGAAATGCGTCTTAAAATCTGTAAAATATACTATGTCGTCTATTTCATATTCATAGTACTCAGGTGTACAAAGTAATTTGTCTTGTAGGAGACGCACATACAGTTCAGGATTGAGAACACCATCGATCCTGGTCAAATATCCAATGCCTTTAGCTGTGAAACAACCCCATATCATATCATCAGACTTCCTTCACCAAACTTCAGTTTGTTGATTCATTTACCCCCTTTTCCTTTTTTCTTAGGCTGGTTTCACATCATGTATTTTTTCCTGTCCGTGGGATCCTACTTTTTGTAGGACCCCACGGACAGGAACGGACACAACAGGAGGTGACCTTTTCTGTGTCTGGGTCTGTGATTATCATGGGTCTGGACACAGAAAAAACAGCTGAGGAGGTAGCGGGGCACTTTACCTTCCGCAATGTAGAATATACATTGTGGAAGTGAAATTTAGTAAAAGAAAGCGTTAAAAATAAAAAATATATATATGCTCACCTTCTAGCGAGTCCCCCGGCGTCTCCAGCAAGGTCTGGATGCTTATAGGACCTACAGTTACGTCACAACCTGATCAGCTGATTGGGTCACATGAGCGCAGTTACCGCGGTAACTGCGGTCATATGACCCAATGGTGCTGCCAGGTTGTTACATAACCACAGGTCCTGTCCAGAGCTTGCTGGAGGCGCCGGGGGACTCACTGGACAGGTGAGCATACATATTTTTTTACTTTTAACCCTTTATTTTACTAAATTTCCCTTCCGCAATGTATGTATATACATTTCGGAAGTGAAATTAGATGGTTAGGAGCAGTTTTAGTGTACTGAGCATGCTCAGTACTCTAAAATCGGGTCCGTGAAACGATCCTGTGTTTTCTCGGACCCGTGCTCCATAGGCCCCCAGGTTAAAGGCTGCGGATCCGGTCGGATTTGGCCTAATTGCCATCCGATTTTGTGGGATCCGATTTGTGTCCGATTTTTTGCTGTGCCCAAAAACCATAGTCTCCGATTTTGGGTACAGCAAAAAATCGGACACAAATCGGATCCCACAAAATTGGATGGCAATTAGGCCAAATCTGATCCGATCGCCATAAGATAACATGGGGTCAAATCTGATCCGTGGCTGTCGTTGTAAAATCCTCAAAAAACGCAATGTGAAAGCAGCATTACAGACCTATTTGCACCCATCAGTCTTGTCTATTGACTTGATAAGTATCTGCATAACTAATCATATGCTAAATATTTGCAAGTCCAATTTATGTATGAAGTAACCAAGATGATTGTCTATTAAATGAAACTAGTCTTGTGCTCAAAGCAGTAGTGGATGATGAGACCTAGAGCCTGAAAGTCAAAAGTTCAAAACATTATTCCCATTTACTTGTCAGTGATATCTATTGATATCTAATTTCTGAAAGGAAAATCTATTTTGTTTTAACATTATTTTTTTTTATCTTTCAAAACTGGCCTCAGTTTCATACAGGATATTCTTTGTTCCAGATTGAACAAATTATAATAGCACATTTCCATAGAATACCTAGGAGGAAAATGAAAAATCCAATGGTGACATATGACATTAACCCTACCATTGTGACGGTAAGGGAAGAAAGGAGTATTCCCTGCAGACACACTCTGTTATATCATAAGGATTTAGTCCGGCTGGAGCCTGGAATTTCCACAGGGCCCTGACTGCTGGGAGGGAGGAATTCTGCTCTGACGTCAGCAGCTGCTCCTGGGATTGTTTTGCATTTCTCTTCCTGGCAATGCTTAGGCTGCTTCCAGCAAGAATCAAAAATGCGTTGC
This sequence comes from Allobates femoralis, assembly GCA_033576535.1. NCBI lineage: Eukaryota > Metazoa > Chordata > Amphibia > Anura > Aromobatidae > Allobates > Allobates femoralis. Next base: position 12,577 of record JARQOC010002878.1, on the reverse strand, counting down.
TTATGAGGGGGAGAGGGGAAAAAACAGTGAGAGGCTAAAAGAACAGTTTATTAAAGAAAGAAAAAGAAAGTTTTGTGGGGGAGGTACCTCCATTAAAACGTCAGACTGTAAATCCAAACCAGATGTCAGGACATTCTGATGCCGCACGAATGTTAAATAAGTGTGTTTGAACACAAGCCATCTTCGCTTTAATCTTCTTACTCAGTATGTAAAAACAGATTTAGCAAAGGAGCTCTTTTTTTAATGTCACTCTTTTCCTGTTATAAAATGGAAACTTTTCTATCCTTCATATTGTGGCCATGACTATTAAGTATTTAATTCTTTGTGTAGATAGTGTGACTAATGCTTCCTTAATCGGTTTGCCATCTACTGACTTGTCTTATCCTCATTAAAAATTTTGTTCTGATTTTTTTTTTTCTTTACAGTAGTCAGTTTTTTGTATTGAAACTTCATTACAACCTTGCCAGTATAAAGATTCGATCCTTAGCAATCACTTTTTCCTAATAAAATGTCAGATGACTGAAAATACTTACCGTATATACTCGTGTATAAGCCGACCCGTGTATAAGCCGACCCCCCTACTTTTGCCCCCAAAATCTGGGAAAACCTATTGACTCGTGTATAAGCCGAGGGTGGACCCCAGCACAGGTATACAGCCCCCAGCAGTGTGGTATACAGGCCCCCCCCAGTGGTATACAGGCCTCCCCAGTGGTAGTATACAGCAGCCCCAGTGGTAGTATATAGCAGCCCCAATGGTAGTATATAGCAGCCCCAGTGGTAGTATATAGCAGCCCCAGTGGTAGTATATAGCAGCCCCAGTGGTAGTATATAGCAGCCCCAGTGGTAGTATATAGCAGCCCCAGTGGTAGTATATAGCAGCCCCAGTGGTAGTATATAGCAGCCCCAGTGGTAGTATATAGCAGCCCCAGCAGCCCCAGTGGTAGTATATAGCATCCCCAGCAGCCCCAGTGGTAGTATATAGCAGCCCCAGTGGTAGTATACAGCAGCCCCAGCAGCCTCAGTAATCCAGGGCCCCCCCCCCTTCCTTGCTCCGGAAACCTGTAAAGTAAAATATACTTATCACTGTCCCGCTGCCATCCCCGCCGCTGCCGACATCGCGATCCTCCATCTTCATCTGTCTTCTTCCGGCTTCCTGTGTTCGGCGCCGGCAATGACGTCATTGCCTGCGCCGAACAGAGGAAACCGGAAAAAGACAGATGAAGATGGAGGATCGCGATGTCGGCAGCGGCGGGGACGGCAGCGGGACAGGTGATAAGTATATTTTACTTTACAGGTTTCCGGAGCAAGGGGGGGGGGCCCTGGATTAGTGAGGCTGCTGGGGCTGCTGTATACTCATGGGGACCGTATTGACTCGCGTATAAGCCGAGGGGGGTACTTTTCAGCCCAATTTTTGGGCTGAAAAACTCGGCTTATACGCGAGTATATACGGTAGTTGGCAAAAGTGAATGTAAGGATAAACCAATTTGGGACTCAGTGCTGTCTTATAAGTGTGTTTAATGCACACAATTTAGTATTTAACTTATCAATGCTGAGGAAAACTTCTTGCCCCAAGAAGCCAAGGCATTTACGCCAGAAATTGTGTAAAACGCCTTCAAATGCCACCAGATTTTTACACCACAGGAAATTGCACAAGTATTTTGCTACTTCTTGACATTTCCAGTTTTGCACAGCTCTGGCAATTTGGCAATATGGGAGATGCTAGGTTAGGGCAAAGTATGTCAACACCTGCCAGACAAATTCATCAAACACTGAGGGTTGCTTTGTATCACAAGTTTTACTCCAGTCATTGACCCGAGTAACTTTTTTGGTAAGGCTCATGGTAGTAGTGCACACCAGTGATGAGATGCACCAAAATTAATTGTTATTCGCTTCCTAATGAATTGGACACATCTCATTCTTGCATGCCCTACATTGAGACTAGTATACGAGATGACCATATTAATGAATTGTTGACTTAATCTTTTTCCTATTATGGTTTTACAGATTATTGCAAACCTTACACTCTATTGACTTGTGCATTACTTCTTTTTCCGGTTTTAATTGCTTTTTCACCAGATCAAAATAGCATAGCTTGTTGCAGTATTCTATCCTTATAAGAAGATACCTCAAGTAAACCAAGTCAACCTATTAACCCCTTCATGACATTTGTCGTACCTACATGTCATGGTTGGCTAATGGATCAAGACTGAAATCCATTCACATGTTGTGCATGTTTTTACGCATGCACTTTCACTGCAAAAGCACCTGTGTAAAAAGAATAGACATGTCAATTTTTTGCGCTTTTTTTTTGCACGCTTTTCCATAGCCCACATGTTTAAATGGTCTGTCTGTGTGACAGCTCACCAACGATGTAAACGATATTGTTAGCGATCGCGCGTGCATGAGATCGCTAACAATATCGCTCACAAGATTGAAGCATGTGACGGCCGCCTATGCGAGATCGCTGCTGAGTCACAAATTTTGACCTCAACAGCGATCTCGCTTTATGTGACACTTAGCAGCAATCAGGCCCCTGCTGTGAGATTGCTGCTCGTTACAAACTGTTCTGAACCATTTTCTGTTGTCGGGCTCCCGCTGGGAAGCATGCATCGCTATGTTTGACAGGGACAACAACCAACACTACGCATGAGAATGACAGTGTCCCAACGACTGCCGTATCGTTGCTGCATCGCTGGTGAGATCTGACTGTTTGACATCTCACCAGTGATCACGTAGCGACGCACCAGCGATCCCGGCCTGGTTGGATCGCTTTCAGGATCGCTGGTGTGTCACCAAGTGTGACGGTAAACTGATACCACATCAGCTGTAGGCATAAGTGTGAACGCTGTGTAGGCCCCACTCCCTTATAAGGCTGAATTCAGTGTGTGACGCTGAATACAGATTTCCCTGACAACGAGCATATGTTTGGTTTAGAAACAGCCTAGGAGGGACACTTACAAGGTTGTTGAAGGGTTTTCTTACCGATTTAATTTATAAAGTATATTTGAAAGTTTATTATAATCACTTGCTCTACATCTGTGATGCACCTAGAGGTTGAATGTGGTTTTGAGCACTTTGACAAGTGCAGTTTTTAAAATGGTTCCTAATTTGTATATTTTCTACCACATAGTTCCCTCAACGTTACTTCATATGTGATGTGGTCCCTAAAAAAAATTGGTTTTATAAATTTTGTGGGAAAAAATGAATCATCAATTTCTCATAACCCTTCTAACTTCCTAACAAAAAAAAAATTATATTTAAAAATACTGCTGATGTAAACCAGACATGTGGCAAATGTTATTTATTAACTATTTTGTGTGATATAACTATCTGGTTTAAGGGCATAAAAGTTAAATAAGGAAAAACAAAACCAGAGTTACGTGTTTTTTCTTGCGGCTGTATTGTGATAATATCATATCTACCCCAAAATTGTATCTGTAAAAATATCAGCTCAGGTGAAAAAAGTCATCTCTAACATTGCCCCATATCATGAAAATTGAAAGTATTATGGGTCTTGGAAAATGGCGACACAAGCAAAAACTTTTTACAAACGTCTAAAAAAAATTTACACCTAAAAAAAAATATGCATGTTTGGTAGCTATTTAATCGCACTGACCTGGAGAATCATATTGCCAGGTCAGTTTTACCATATTGTAAGCATAGTGACTGAAAAACAAAAACACAAAAGCAATTGTGAAATTGCCCTTTTTTTGCAATTTCAATTCCCTTGGAATTTTTTTCCTGCTTTCCAATCTATCACATGATCAAATGAATGGTTTCATGAAAAATTACGACTAGGAAAAAACAACCCTTTTTTTGGCCATGTGGACAGAGAACTAAAAAAGTTATTGCTCTTTAAAGTAGAGCATGGGAAAACAACATGCTAAATTGCACGGTCATGAAGGGGTTAAAATATTTTTTATCCTTTTGTCTGTGATGATGATTTTGATGATTGCTGAGAAATGATCTCTATCAACAAGAAGTATCAGCATTTTATGAGGTTCAAGATTTCGGGTTATTATGTAATATAGAAAATTATAAGAAAAATTACAAAAAATTGCACCACAGAAAAAAATTACTTATTTATATAGCGCCATTAGATTCAGAAGAGGACAAGAAGGGCAGAAGAGGACAAGAACGTAAAATGATGACAATCATATCATACAGGTACAGTATGGCAGAGTACCATGTCCACGAGAGCTCACAGTCTATGAGGGATGGAGGGGGAGAGGTGAGGGTAAGATGGTGCGGCGGATTAGGTCTCAGTGTGGGTTGTAGGCTTGAAGGAAGAGGTGGGTTTTCAGGTTTTTCTTGAAGGTTCCCAGGCTAGGGGAGGGCCTGATGTGGTGAGGGAGAGAGTTCCTGAGTATGGCAGATGCATGAGAGAAATCTTGTATGCGGTTGAGGGAGGAGGAGATGCGAGGGGAGAAGAGAAGGAGCTCAGATTGCGTGAGGGTAGGTATTGTGAGACCAAGTCGCAGATGCATGGAGCGGACAGGTTGTGTATGGCCTTATATGTCATGGTTAGGGTTTTGAACCGGGATCTGTGGGAAATGGGGAGCCAGTGAAGAGCTTGGCAGCGGGCGGAGACTTGGGAGTAGCAGGGAGACAGGTGGATGAGCCGGGCAGTGGAGTTGAGGATGATTTTGAGAGGTGTGAGGGAGGTAGCAGGGAGACCGTTAAACAGGAGGTTGCAGTAGTCGTGTCGGGAGACGATGAGAGCGTGGACGAGTGTTTTGGTAGTGTCGTGGTCAAGGAAAGATTCGGGTAATGTTTTTGAGCTGGATTCGGCAGGCGATGGCAAGGGCTTGGATGTGGAGCTTAAAGGAGAGGGAAGAGTTGAGGATTACCCCGAGGCATTTGGCATGGGGGATGGGTGAGAGTGAGCAGTCGTTAATAGTGATGGATAGGTCGGGTGGGGGGGAGAGCGACATGGGGGGGGGAGATGATGAACTCCGTTTTGTCCATATTCAGTTTTAAGAAGTGAGCAGAGAAGAAGGATGAGATAGTGGACAGGCATTGCAGAATTTTGGATAGTAGGGAGGTGACGTCGGGGCCTGACAGGTAGAGCTGGGCGTCATCGGCGTAGAGGTGGTATTGAAGGCCATGGGACTCAATTAGTTGGCCTAGGCTGAGGGTGTAAATGGAGAAGAGCAGTAGTCCCAAGACCGAGCCATGGGGAACTCAACAGATAGGGGGTAGGGTGAGGAGGAGATGTGGGAGTGGGTGACGCTGAAGGTCCGCTCCATTAGGTAAGAGGAGATGCAGGAGAGGGAGAGGAAATTACAGACTGATTAAAGGCGTTGTCAAAAGGAAAAAGATTTTGCACATTACCCAAATAAAAATTGCCCCAACTTCCCAAATCCAGACCCAATATCTTGATCCCAGCCACTTCTGCTTCCAGATTAGTTTTCACACAGCTGCAAACTTCCTTCTCTTCCCTGCATCGGTGGACATGTTTAAAGGGGGTTGATTGACTGTCTCATTTAAGTAGCTGGAACAGACTCCTCCTCCATTATTGTTTTTCCATAGACTAGAGAAGGGATATGAATTGGCTACTAAATGAGCCCAACCCCCTTACTTAAACAGCTGTGCCAACACAAAATTCCCTGTGCTTTGACTGTATGGCTTGCAAAGTCTGCAATGAATTTGCAAATCCCAGGCATAATGAGAAATTCTTCCAAATTTACATTTAATTCTACAAAGCACAAAGAGTTCTTGAGGAGACTCAAGAATTAATATTTTACCAACAGAGTCATAGAGAGTGTATTAATTTCTTATTTCGTTCCAAATAAAAAAAAAGAAAATCATTTATGGAAATAGAAATATTTTCTGCTAATAAATACCCTTATGAATTACACCTCTTACAATAACTTTCTTAAACTTGTAAGTTGTAAGGAGCGCCACTTCTTGTGTTGACATGGTTTCTCCTCAGGATGATCCAAAAACTGTTAAGTGACGAGAAAAGCTGCCGATATTTCTGCTCAATATACAACTTTTGTGCACTTTGTGAACTTTTGGGTGTTTGTAGATGTAGAAGGATTATTAAATATGGGTCATAATTTCCAAAATTATTTTCCTATTTTTGTTTTAAAAAGTCTTACTGTTTTAATACGAAAGGCAACTTCTTAGATTCCAGTAATGGCTTTGGAAATAGAGAAAACTTCCCAAGCTTTGGCATACTTCCAGGAAAACATCCGATGGACCTGATGACTTGGAGTTTTAACGATTTGCTAGGAATAATCGTGTTTCGCACTTTGCAGGTAAATGCTAATTTGGGGGAATTTCCATGATGCCTGGGATTTGCTGATTCATTGCAGACCTTGCGAGGGCTGCAGCCAAAGCTCAGTTTATTGGGAGGTCTGCGAGTTCTTGGCTAAAGTTTCTAAAAATGTTGCTGTAATGTACTGATTTATTTTTAGAATAGCCAGAGGAGTAATGCTCATAACACGAGAGTACAATACCTCTTATATTTATTTTGTGCTTTGCATTCCTTTTCTATTTTTAGTACTTGTCTTTTTAGGCATGGAATTTTTGACGTGATCTTTTTTTCTCTTTAAGTTAAATAAAGAAACTGAATTTTATTTTTATGACAGTTTCACCTATATATTTTATATGAAGTTATTTTCCTTTGTTTTCAGTCATACTTTATTTAAAAAAAAATGAAGAGTTTAGATGAGCAAAGTATAAAGAAATCCTAATCATAAGTCACAATAGGAACATGAGCAATCTAAGGGTTAAATAGATTGATGTGTGTGTAGATGCATGTGGTAACAAATTTTATAGGTGACTATGTTTCTAAAGTTATTGACATGAATTTCTCACCAGATGTCGGTAACCACCTGTCCATTTCATACAGGTACAAAAATAAATCAAACCATAAATATCTATAAATTAAGTTATGTGGGATAGAAAATTGATGGTGTGCAATACTTATTTCACCCTCTGTAAATCTGATGTCACTGCTAGCATTTAAAAACTATTAAGAACTAAGTAGAACCTATGAAAAAGTTATCAAATCTGTAAAAGTAGAAAATGAAGGGCAGATAGCCCAGGAAAGCCCCAAAGGCCCCCCAACATGTTTTACTTGTATATATACAAAAAAACAAGCACTGCCTAAGTGGGTTTCCTAAATATTGGCAAAGGGGACTAGGTCAATGAGAATCAAGAGAAATACATAATATTTATTCACTAGTATAGCACCATTAATTTCATAGCGCTTTACATATGTCTGAAATGCTGTCCCCATTGGGGCTCACAATCTAACTTCCTTATCAGTATGTCTTTGGAGTATGGGAGGAAACCCATGCAAACAGAGAACATAAAAACTCCTTCCAGATGATGTCCTTGGTGGGATTTGAATCCAGAACCACAGCGCTGCAAGACTGCTAACCACTGAGCCACCTTGCATTATTTAATTGGATTCTTTAGTTCTGTCTATACTAAAGAATAGAGAGCGGTGGATGTACCTCATATAGAATGTACCCTAATATACCTAGATCTAGTCCAAGGAAAATAAAATGTGATCAAGGCTTACGGCCCAGAAGGGTTACATCCAAGGATTCTTATGGAATTCAGCATTGTTATTGCTATTCCCCTATACACACCATAATTTTTAGAGACTCTTTAGTCTCAGGTACTGTGCCAAGCGACTGGCGCAAAACTAATATGGTGCCAATTTTCAATAAGGGCTCCACTTCTTTGACAAGTTTTTATAGACCATTAAGCGGCAGATCCATTTTGGGAAAAACTGTTCTAGGGTATTGAAAGGGATTATACAGGGTGGGCCATTTATATGGATGCACCTAAATAAATGGGAATGGTTGGTGATATCAACTTCCTGTTTGTGGCACATTAGTATATGGGAAGGGGAAAACTTTTCCCGATGGGAATTGACCATGGCGGCCATTTTGAAGTCGTCCATTTTGGATCCAACTTTATTTTTCAATGAGAAGAGGGCCATGTGATACATAAAACTTATTGAAAATTTCATAAGAAATGGTGTGCTTGGTTTTAACGTAACTTTATTCTTTCATGAGTTATTTACAAGTTTGAGCACTTTTGAAATGTGTTCAAAGTGCTGCTCATTGTGTTGCATTGTCAATGCAACCCTCTTCTACCACTCTTGACACACTGATAGCAACACCGCAGAAGAAATGCTAGCACAGGCTTCCAGTGTCCATTGTTTCAGATGCTGCACATCTTGTATCTTCACCGCATAGACCATTGCCTTCAGATGAGTAATGAGGCAAACTTTTTTTGTGAATGGTGAAGTTAACAAACAAAACCACCGTGATAGGTCCGACACTAACCCATAGTGGCTAGTTCCCTCCAAGACTGTTGGAGCACAAAAAATGATGGTATGGTGTAGTATATGGGGTACAAAGATAGAGGGGCCATTCTTCATCAATGGAAACCTCAATGCCGCAGGATATCTAAATCATGTAGCAAATTCAGATATACTATTCAAAATGGCCACCATGGTCACCACCCATGTGTAAAGGTTTTCCCCCTCCCATATATTAATGTGCCACAAACAGGAAGTTGATATAACCATTCCCATTTTATTTAGGTGCATCCATATGAATGGCCCACCCTGTAGTGTACAACTTATTTCCATGGAGCTTGGTGTCCTGACCCTGTCAGAGTGTGTGCAGTAGTTATTAGTGCATCTCAATGAATTAGAATATCTCAGAAATGCCCTGAAACATGGTGAAATTACATTGATTTTTGATGATATTCTAATTCACTGAGATACACTAGTACATTCCAAGAGCGGGGTTAACTCTTAACATCCTAGCTAGCTTTCTCCAGCCCATTGATTTCTGTACAGCAGTTAGCTGCTCACCTCCCTCCCATCCCTCTAATCTTCTGAAGAAATGTAGCTATAAACCATCAACCATGCAGCTTTCACATGAGGTGTGCTAATCATGGATCTCTGCTCTTGCTGTCTGAGTGCTTATTCAAATGCCCTGTTATCTGTTATACTATCAGCGCCCCCAATGCCCACCATATTTATTGGCTCAAGCTGCTACCTTGGGCACAGTTCTCATCTGACAACCATACTAGCGACTCCTCTACAAAGTCTGTTTGTTTTTTTATTGTTTATGGACAACAGCCTTGCATCCCTATCCCATTGTCCCTCAATTCCAGCATTCCTGCGGCTGATGCTCTCTCCAGGGAATTCTCTAAGATGTGGCAGGACATTCTCAAGAGGTAAATCCAAAAAGGACAGTGTTGTTTGATCCGCACACACTGCATACAATGAAACGAACTTCCAGTGGATGAGAGAAAATGGTGCTTTTATTCTCAACGCGTTTCTGAGTGAATCCCCAAACCTTCATCAGGAGAGCAACCACGTTTCCTGATGGAGTGGGGATTTGCTCAGAAACACGTTGAGAATAAAGGCACTATTTTCTCTCATCCACTGGAAGTTCGTGTCATTGTATGCAGTGTGCGCGGATCAAACAACATTGTCCTTTGTGAAATTGTTTCTACAGCTACAGCGATTACGTGGAGTGTGGGTCCAGCAACAACTGCTATACACTTAAATACCAGTTGTGGGTCTCACAGCCTGACAAGGTGAGCAGCAATATTTGCAAATTTACACAGTTATTGTAAAAATGATAAGACGCTATTGCACTTCTCTTCCTTCTTTTTCTGTTTAGCATTCTCGAGAGGTAGTCTGAGCAGATAAAGAGAAATGCAGATAAGAAGTGATTGGATTCTCCACATTTTTTTCTTGGAGACAAAGTGTGGCTGTTCTCAAAACACATCTGCCTTAAAGGGAAGTTGTCAGCTCGTTCTACCCCCCCAACCTATCACTACCTGTCCCCGTAGATGATCCCTAACCATCCATCTTTGAGCTAAATATGCCCTATAAAGTTCAAGAAAAATGATTTATAACTTACAAGCAGTCTCCATCCAGAGACTTGAAAGGCGGGCTCTGGGGCTCCATTCTCCCCACCTCCCACCCCTGCTTGCTCCTAGCACACCCCGGTAGGCTTCCTTGTGCTGTGCTACCTCTTTTTGAAATTCCCGCCTCCTTTTTAACTATGATGCACCAGGCCAAATTGTCATATATCTGTCACTCAGCGCCCGGTCACAGGAGGGGGCGGCAATATTGAACATGTAGGACGGGTTTTGCGGCCAGGGGGGTAGTGAGGACCTAATCCACCAGGACCATAGAGCAGGCCTCCCGGACCTTTTAGGGTGCAGTGTGGGACAGAATAAAAGTTGATTTCTCAGGTATGAAGGGATTGTCTGTGCACATAGAGGGGTTACAAGAACCCCATTTACATTATGTTTAAGCTGGTGGGCACAGTTTAAAATGCCCAAAGTGCATGACCGGTTCTCTTTAATGTTACTTTGAAAGTAAATATGTTTGTATGATGTCTTCGCATATAGGTAAAATACTAAATGACTTACCGTATATACTCGTGTATAAGCCGAGTTTTTCAGCACAAAAAATGTGCTGAAAAGTCCCCCCTCGGCTTATACACGAGTATATACGGTAATAATAAAAAAAAAAAAAATATACAGCCCCCCCCGTGGTATACCGGGCCCCCCCTGTGGCCACCTGTAAAGGAAGCGATGATTATACTTATCGGGTCGCCGACGCCGCCGCTCTGTCACCGTCCGTCACCGCGCTCCTCCTGGTCTTCATGCTTCCTTCACCGTCGCACAGGAAATGACGTCATTTTCTGTGCGCCGATGAAGGAAGCATGAAGACGGGAAGGAGCGCGGTGACGGACGGTGACAGAGCGGCGGCGTCGGCGTCGGCGACCCGATAAGTATAATCATCGCTTCCTTTACAGGTGGCCACAGGGGGGGCCCGGTATACCAGGGGGGAGGGCTGTATACAGCCGGGTACCGCTGTATACAGCGGGGGCTGATGTATACAGCGGGGGCTGCTGTATACCCCTCTGGGGCTGCTAAATACCCCTCTGGGGCTGCTGTATACCCCTCTGGGGCTGCTGTACACCCCTCTGGGGCTGCTATATACCCCTCTGGGGCTGGGGCTGCTATATACCCCGCTGGGGCTGCTATATACCCCTCTGGGGCTGGGGCTGCTGTATACAGCTCTGGGGCTGCTGTATACCCCTCTGGGGCTGCTATATACCCCTCTGGGGCTGCTATATACCCCTCTGGGGCTGGGGCTGCTGTATACACCTCTGGGGCTGCTATATACCCCTCTGGGGCTGCTATATACCCCTCTGGGGCTGGGGCTGCTGTATACCCCTCTGGGGCTGCTGTATACAGCTCTGGGGCTGCTGTATACCCCTCTGGGGCTGCTGTATACCCCTCTGGGGCTGCTATATACCCCTCTGGGGCTGCTATATACCCCTCTGGGGCTGCTGTATACCCCTCTGGGGCTGCTATATACCCCTCTGGGGCTACTGTATACCCCTCTGGGGCTGGGGCTGCTGTATACCCCTCTGGGGCTGCTGTATACAGCTCTGGGGCTGCTGTATACCCCTCTGGGGCTGCTATATACCCCTCTGGGGCTGCTGTATACCCCTCTGGGGCTGCTGTATACCCCTCTGGGGCTGCTATATACCCCTCTGGGGCTACTGTATACCCCTCTGGGGCTGCTGTATACAGCTCTGGGGCTGCTGTATACAGCTCTGGGGCTGCTGTATACCCCTCTGGGGCTGCTATATACCCCTCTGGGGCTGCTGTATACCCCTCTGGGGCTGCTGTATACAGCTCTAGGGCTGCTGTATACCCCTCTGGGGCTGCTGTATACAGCTCTCGGGCTGCTATATACCCCTCTGGGGCTGCTATATACCTCTCTGGGGCTGCTGTATACCCCTCTGGGGCTGCTGTATACAGCTCTGGGGCTGCTGTATACAGCTCTGGGGCTGCTGTATACAGCTCTGGGGCTGCTGTATACCCCTCTGGGGCTGCTGTATATACCACTGGGGAGGCTACTGTATACTACCACTGGGGAGGCTGCTGTATACTACCACTGGGGAGGCTGCTGTATACCACTGAGGGGGCCTGTATACCACACTGCTGGGGGCTGTATACCTGTGCTGGGGTCCACCCTCGGCTTATACACGAGTCAATAGGTTTTCCCAGGTTTTGGGGGCAAAAGTAGGGGGGTCGGCTTATACACGGGTCGGCTTATACACGAGTATATACGGTAGATTTTTTTTTTTTTTTAAATAAATGTAAGCGCTCATTCATACTAAGCATCTGTGTTGCTTATTTGCTCGGTTTTCATGGGACACGGAGGAAGTGGCACACTTTATTACCCTCCCTGACAATCCCACAGCGAACCCTGCCGATGTGTTCCTTCTGTGCACTGGCAGGACCTGCGGGATACTGACAGGACCTGCCTATGTGACTCAGACTGAGCGATATGGGCAGGTCTTGTCAGTACCATACCCGCAGGTTCTGCCGATGTCTGGAATTAACACATCTCTGGGGATCACTGGGTATGGTAGAATTAGAGCATTTGTGGTGTGGAAAGTGCAGCAGATAAACTCGGCACTAATTGATGCTCATTATTTTTGTGATGCGCTTTCTGCACCACTAAAACAGCAGTTTAAAACGCTGATGTCTTGATAGC
>JARQOC010002877.1:0-21083 GCA_033576535.1 Allobates femoralis | reverse complement strand
CCTGTCCCCACGCAAATGTTGGGGTAATCCTTGATCACCCCCTTCCCCTTTCAACCCCCCCTTATTTAACCAAGCCCCTTCACTCCAATCAAAATATTTCAAGAATTTGTCGTTACTCAACCCTGAACACAGCTAAACACTTTTATGCCCTCCCCTCTCACCCTTGACTAGGGAAACCTCCTTCGCACAGGCCTCCCTCCCAACTCTCTTGCACTCTCCAAGTTCTAAACTTGCTGCCGACTAACCCATCTGCCCCTACGCTACTCACCTTCTACCCCATGCCAACCCCTTACTGGGTCCCCGCCCCACAGAGAGCTACTTTAAAACCCTCAAGACATTAAAAGCCTTACACAACCTACCCCCACATACATCCCGAATGACTCCCGATACCACCCCTAACCTTTACCTGGTTCTCCAAAGAAACTTCTCGACACTCCCCCCTCTTTCCCTTTCCACAACCGCTAAGGATTTCCCCCGGCATAACCATGCTCTGTAATCGCTGCCCCCCACATCCTCATCGCCTACCCTGGGAACCTTCAAAAAACCCAAAAGACTCCCCTCTTCCGAAGGCCTACAACTCCCCATGACCCCCCGCTCACCCCCCACGCCCGACACCTTCCCCACCCTATTGTATCCCCACCCCCCCCCTCGTTGAATGTGAGCCCCGCGTACAGGGTCCTCTCCTGTTGTACCTCTATAAACCTTTTTGTCATGTTTATTTTACTTCTCCTTGTGTCCCTTACCCTCTGAAAAGCGCCATGGAACCTATCGGTGCTATATAAAAAAATAAAAATTATAATGAGTGACTTTAAGCCCACCCCCAAAACAACCTACCATCTTTTTCCCTAAAAAAAAACAGACACAAAGCAGTTTTTGTAAACTGGTTTATTCCCCATAATGGTAAAAATGTCAAATTTTTTTTTTTTTTTTTTTTTTTTTTTTTTTTTGGTACAACTTTGAAAACGGGAAAAATATAAGAAATAATAACAATAAAATTTGTGCAAGCACTGAACACAAAAAAAAAAAAAAAAAAAAAAGGGGTCTACAGCTTGGTAGGTTGCCGCATCTCCGGCCTTCCCAGTAAAGTGAACCATCACCTGGTCCGCAGAGGGGTAAGGGGCCCCATGAAGGCCTCCGGCAACCCTTGAGGGGGGATCCTCGGGGCCGGTGGGGGAAAAATGGTAGGCCCTGTTAGGTGGCCATTGGGGAATGGTGGGAAAACACCCCCCTTTTGGGGTGGCACAGGCTGTCCCGGGGTTGGGCCGTCTGTAGGTTGTATGTCTGATTGCCACCCCCCCAAAAAATTTTGAAAACCTCACCTGGGGGTTTTGGGGGTGGGGGACTGGCGTCAAGCACAATCTGTAATGCTGACCTTGCCCGCGTAGCCGGAAAATGGAATTTCATCGGGAATGGTATCAACTGGGGGCAAATCGCATTCTTGGCCGCGTCTATTAGGGCCCCGGGGGATAGACCAGGCTGGGTGAGGTGGATCCAGGTTCCCCCCTTTGCGGCCCGGAATCCCCCAAAGCGGGGGTTTTGGTGCTGGGGGGCGGTGGTGGGGGTTTGGTGTGGTGGCGGGGGGGGGGTTGGTTCTGGGGGCGGGGTGGGGGTGTTGCTGCTGCGGGTGGCGGCGGTGGTGCTGGTGCGGGTGGCGGGGTGGTGTTGTTGCTGTGCTGGTGGCGGCGGGGGTGGTGGTGCTGGTGCTGGTGCGGGGCGGGGTGGTGGCCCCGGCCCGTGGTGGGGGGTGGTGGGTGTTCTCCCGCCGCCTTCTGTTTGGCGGTGGAGGGTTCACAGCAAGCCCCCCTTGTATAAGCTTCTTGTGGGTTAAAAAAAAAATTTGGTGAATGCATTGCATTTGGGAAAAAAAAAATAGGTAAACATTAAGTTGCACCTTTTTAACCCCTTTTGTATCTGGTTTATTAATAAATTTTTTTTATTATTATGAAAAAATAAACCCCTGTACATAAATAAAGGAATAGTGACTTTCTTTCTATTCCATACTAATTACTAATTTTTACCCCTGATTAACACCCACCCCCCCCCATCCATCTAATCTAGACGATCAATTAACACCAATGGTTCACATGAAAAAAAAAAGTCCCCTTGATTTCCCACTTTTACTTGACATACTTAATTCACAAAATTTTAGTTATATCATCTATAATACAGGAAGGGTGAAAGGTATACATCCTAATATTATATCTATTATCTATGTCGGAGTTTGCAATTCGCTGGCCGCCTCCAAACCCTTGCGCCTCACGAGCGGAGCCGTATTTGCGCTTCGCGAGCCGCAGCCTTAACACAGCCGCCTATAGCGTTTCTCCTGTGGCCCAAATTTCACACAAGCCTTGTCGCCCTCAAGGCCCAAATGCACGGTTGGTTTTTCCCCCGTCCCTTTTAGCCCACAGTTTAGCATCACATGTGACGGGAGCGGGGGGCTAAAAACGACAATCACAAGGTGGACCATCAGTGGAGGATACCAACGCCGACGGGCCTTGTACACTGCAAGGTCACGCGGTGTGTTTGGGACAACGGGGAAGCGGGTAAGACGACCGAAGTCCCTCTGTTCCAAATTCCTCCCAGTCCTTCTTTTTCTAGTTTCATCCGATGGTACCGCGCACCGCCCACATTGCCTTGCCGAAACATACCACAACCTCTCACTAACCTGCAAAACCCAACCCATTTTAACTTTCCAATGATGATCATTTAGCTGTTCGCGGATTTAATAATTAAAATAGAATATGGCAGAAAATTGATATTCCCCTCTAGCAGCCAAACACTCAAAAAAATTTTAATTAAACCCTATTATCCTAATATAACTCTGCTCCCACAAGCCGCCTGTAACTATGCCCACAAACCCTCTGTCTACTCTGATACCCACAATCCCACCTGTATCTGCACCCCGACCTCCCCAGAACGTCTGTTACCATGTCCCGGGCCTGTAACTCTGCTACCCGGCACGTGTTACTGCTATCAAGGAGCGTCTTCTCGTGTTCTAGACACCTGTATACCCTTGACCCACGACCCCCCTGCAGATCTCGCTACCGAAGCCGCCTGTAATCTCTTACGGTCGCTCCCCCTGTATACTCTACCCGACCACCAGTATCTGTACCCATAGGACCCCTTATCATCTACCTCAGACGGCCCGTATCCATCTCGCCCAGGACCCGCGTATCCTGTCCTCAGCCCGCTGTATACTGGCCTACCCAGACACCGCCTGTATACTGCTTCCCACGACCGCCAACTGGCTGTATCTCACCGACCTGTATACTCTGCTACCCTCCGCCGCCTTATCTCTGCCGAAAAAACAAAACTCTGAAACCCAATAGCCACTGTAACTTCTCCCACAGAGCCTCTTTATACCCCTACCCTCAGACCCCCAGTATCAAGGGCTAACACAAAGCCGCTGTTACTATGCCCCACATCAGACCCGCTTGTAACTCTGCTACCCACAAGCTCCAGTGTCATCTGCACTCACAGAAGCCGTCTTTTACTCTGCACGACCAAACCAAATGTTACTTGCTCCACAAGACCCTGTATCCTGCTACCCAAGACCCCCTGTACTCTCCATAGACCTTACCTGTAATCTCTACCCATCAGCCAGTTATACTCTGCAACTCACAGCCCTTTAACGCTACCTCAGACCCGCCTGTTTTCTGTTAACAAGCACCTGCATTTACCTAATACTACACAACCCAATTTGCTACCCACAGAACATGTATACTCGTGACTCACAGAGACTCTTCATCTGGACTCAGACCACTGTATTACTCCACCCAGAGCCCGCACTGATACTTGCTACCCACACCGCCTGTAATTCTACCACAGGAACCCATGTCCTCCACCACAACACCCGCCTTTACTCAGTACCACAGAGCCGTCTTATACCTGTTACGACCCGCCTGTATACTTGCTGACCCACGCCCGATACTCTGTACCTCAGACCCGCTGTATACCTGCTACCCCAGAGCCAAAATGGAAACAAGTATATATTTATAAATAATAAAAAATGTAACAACGGCTGCAGATACATACCTTGGCATAGCGGCCCACCGGGGAAGGAAGGACAGGGGGTTAAAAAAGTGGTAGTGGTTGGCAATAGAGGGGCCCCCGGTTGTCTCTTGAGTACTGCGGTATGTTTTTTTATGCTGGCCCCGGCACTCCTCCCCGTTTTTTAAGTGGTAACTGTGAAATGATTTAAACCGGTTTTAGGGGAGTGTAATATTGAAAAAAAAAAAAGTATGTGAAAATAACAATAACTTTTTTTCATTTTGTGTGTGTAATTGTAACAAGGCCAGTAACACGTGTGGAACTTCATCAACGGGCATTAGGACATTGGCACGGGGCCCAAATAAAAAAATGAGGCAGGACACTGTCAAAGTAGAAATGTAATAGTGGGGGCACCAGACTCTGGCATTAGTGGATTTTAAATACACCCAAACCCCTTGGCCGAAAGAGCCAGGAGGATAAGACATTAAAAATCATTGTACTGTTTGACCCCATCCAAATATGGCAACTATGCGGTGGGCAGATAACACATTAGGGTCCGATACCCTGCTATGGGGGCCCTGTATTCCAGCTGGGGGCCCTGTAAAACCCCTGGGCCCCCTGCTACCCACTGCTGGGGCCCTGTATACCCCCTGCTGGGGGGCCTGTACACCATGAGGGGCCCTGTATACAGGGGGGGGACTGGGACCCTACGTTTGGGTCGCAACCCCCCCCCACTGGCCCCACAAGGTGAGGAGGGGGGGGGTGATGAAGGGGCCGCCCCACGTCCCCCGCGCCCCCGAATTTTTATGCTCCTCCCCGCCGCAGCCCGCCTCCTCACGCCCCTTGCTAACATTTGCAGCCCAAAGCCCTCAAAAGACGCTCACTCCCGGACGCGCCGCGTGTGATGACGTATCGCGGGCCCGGACTTCCCTTTCCCCCTGCTGCTAGGGAATGCGGTTATTCATGCTCCGCAGCCGCATGACCCGGCCTGGGCCCCGCCCCCTGCCTGTATACACAATATGGGGGCATGTATCCCCCTGGGGGCCTGTAACCTGCAGGGGGAGGTGTATACCTGCTGGGGGGCTGTTACCAGTGATAGCCGTGTATACCAGGAGGCGGGGTGAAAATGTTTTCATATTTTTTTGGGGGAAAAAAATGGGGGGGTCGGTTATAAGGGGCCCGGCTTATACACGAGTATTATACAGAAAAAGCAATATTAACGGGGAAAAATCATTTAACTTACTTAGATTGCTCTGTTCCCAGGGTCACTCCCGAGGGAACGCAGGGAACATTCTTGGGCGACTCTCTCCAGCTGTTTAATAAGGGTCGTACCCCCAACTCAGGACTGTGGGAGCCATGAAATGGACGAGCCTCCACATTTGAAATAAGACGCCCGTGTTACCATGCCACTCCTGTGCCCCGATTGCACTGATAATGGATCGCTTTGTGTGGCCTGTCAGCGCGTTTCCTTTTCCCGTTTCCTTTAAAACCCTAGTGGGGGGCTTGGGAATCCTTCCCCCGATCACGGCAAAGCCCAAAAAGAGAAAAACCAGGGGTTTGGGCTCGCACCCTTTTTTAGAACATCAGCGGTTGTAAATGCATTTTTCCCTATTACTCGGGTCCCCATTTATTAACATTGGACCGTGGGGCTCCAACGAGTCCCGAGTCCCTTACTGGACTCGTTGGGGTCTTTCGATTGGTCTTTTTGGAATCGCTCTCCTAGTGTTTTTGTTTTTTTTTTCAAATAAAAATATTTTTTTTTGGGTTTTTTGTTTTTTTTAAACAATTTAAAAGAAATTCATGGCGGTCATTTAAAATTTTTGGTGTGAGCCCAGAATTTAGGCTTTGGGGAACTGTAAAAAAAGCGACCCTACCCCCTTTTTTACCCGTGAGCCCCCCGCACCAGGGCCCCGGAAGAGTTGGGTTCAGCGCCAAGAATATGGGACTTCAAAGAACTCGCCCTTTTTGGGGGGGTGCGGGTGATTCGCGCAGGATGCCAAAAAAACTTTGGGTCCCTTCGCTGCGGATTGGAACTACTCGTTCGGTCTACGAGTCCCAATTTTTAGTACTCGCTAATCCCCATTTCACAGTAAAGCTTTTAAAAGTGGGTTGGACATAACATAAAAGATTTAAATTTACAAATGCGGGGCCTTACTACCCTTGCTCTCATAATTTCCGGGGCCTACATAAAGTAAGATCTTTCACTTTTAAATCAAAAAGTACAATGCAACTATGTTCCAAGGGAAAGTGTTTCAAGCGGGTTTTTGAGCTCCAAAAAAAATTTTCCTTTTTTTGATTATGTGCAGGCTTTGAAATGGACAGGAACATCAGCAGAAATGAACGTTTGGAGAATACTAGTGACTCGCCCCGGCCAATACCGTGGGGTACTCGGAACGGGTCCTCTGACGTTGGGGAGTGGGGGAGCACGGAGACGTGCCGGTCCGTGATCCCCTTTAGGGTATAATTAAAAAAAAAAAATATTGGAATCTGTGAGTCTCGTGGTTGTACTTTTTAAAAGGGTCATGAAAAGATGGTTAAACTACAATCTTTTGGGGG
Organism: Allobates femoralis; assembly: GCA_033576535.1. Taxonomy (NCBI): domain Eukaryota; kingdom Metazoa; phylum Chordata; class Amphibia; order Anura; family Aromobatidae; genus Allobates; species Allobates femoralis. The sequence goes on along the minus strand of JARQOC010002877.1, from coordinate 14,537 downwards.
CACTAGGCCCCTTTGTCAGGGTGATAATGACCAAATTCTAAGTGTGACAGAAATAATTTTTTAAAATATTATATTTTTTCTGGGACCTCAATTTGGAAAGGGGGGAGCAGACATATAAAAACTAATCAAATTGTGAAGAGCATACAAAAAACCCCAAAAAAAAAAAAAAGGAAAAAAAATGGGGTTAGATGCTGTAATAAAAATGACGGTGGAAGGGGGGGGAAAACAACCCAAAAAGGGAAACATTTTGAGGGGTTTGGGGAAAAGAAAAACCAAAAATTTTTTAAAAAAAAGGGGGAAAAAAATTTTTTTAATTTTTAAAAAAGCCGTAGGCCCTTCCTCACTTTCGGCAGTTTTTCCCCGGGCGTGCCCGGGGGGTGCCCCCCCAAAACCAAAAACTCGCAATGGGTTTGGGGCGGGGTTTGAAAGGGAAAATGGGCCCGGTTCTCGCAAAGCCTCATTCAAAAGGGTTTGCGGTCTGCTTCCCACTTGCAATGCCGGGGAAAATTCTTCCCCCCCCCCCCCCCTTTTTCCCTCCGTCCCCTGCCCCGCCCCCCCCCCCCGGGCCCCCTGTTCCTGCCCGCGTTTTCCCCCCGGTCCCCCTGTCTCCTGCCCCGCTCCCCCCGGGGCCCCCCCCGTCCCTCCCCGCGCCCCCCCCGGGGTCCCTTTTTTCCCCCTCCCCCGGCCCCCCGGGGGGTTTCCCCCCCGTCTCCTCCCGCGCTCCCCCCGGCCCCCCTGCCCCCTCCGCCCCCCCCCCTCCCCCGCTTCTCGGGGGCCCCCCTTGCTCCCCCCTCCCCGGGGCCCCACCTAAACCCATCCCCCGGGCCAAAAAACCCCAGGGGGGAGGCTTGCAAAAAATGAGCCCCCCCTTTTCCCCTGCCGGGGGCCGGGAGGGGGCAAGTTTAAGGCTGTGTGTATGATGAAGGTGACGTGCCTTTTGTGCATGATACATGTGTTTTGCTGTGTGAAATGATACATTTTGTGTGCTGGGGTTGAAAAATTGTTGTGCTGTGGGGCATGATGCATGTTTTGTGCTGTGTGATGATACATGTGTGTGCGGGTGTGCATGATGCATTGTGTGCTGTGTGCATGATGCAGGGTGTGTGATGGGGCCCCAATGATGATGTGTGTGCTGTGTGCTTTGATGAAATGGGGTGTGCGGTGTGCATGATGCATGTGTGTGTGTGTGCATGATACTTTGGGGGTGTGCTGGGTGAATGATGATGTGTGTGCATGTGCATAAAAAAATGTTTTGTGCTGTGTGCATGATGCAGGGTGTGCCTGTGTGAATGATGAAGGGGGTTTTGGCTGTGTGCTGATGCATGGGTGTGCTGTGTGCATGATGCGTGTGTGCTGTGTGCATGAGGATGTTTTTGCTGGTGCATGTTTTAATGTGTTTGCTGTGTGAAAATATGCATGTGTGTGCTGTATGCATAAATGCATGTGTGTGCTCTGTGTTTATGCATGTGTGTTGCTGTGGGGCCATGTTGCATGTGTGTGTGTGTGCATGATCCCATGTGTGTGCGTGTGATTTTTGATGTGTGTGCTGGGGTCCCTTTTTTTGCATGTGTGGCTGGTGAAATGATGCTTTGTGTGTGCTGTGTGCTTTTGATACATGTATGTGCTGTGTGCATGTTGCATGTGTGTGCTGTGTGCTTTGATGCATGTGTGTGCTGTGTTTTTTGATGCATGTGTGTTTGTGTGCATGATGCATGTGTGTGTGTGTGCATGATGCATGGGGTGTGCTGTGTGCATGATGCATGTGTTTTTGCTGGGTGCATGATCCCAGGGTGTGTGCTGTGTGAAATGATGCATGTGTGCGCTGTGTGCATGATGCTTTTGTTTGCTGTGTCCCATGTTTCATGTGTGTGCTGGGGTGAATGAAAAAATGTGTGTCCCGAAATAAATGAACACACCCACACAAATGCATCATGAATACAGCACCAAATGAAACATGCAAAAAGCACACACATGTAAAATCCCAAAAAGCACACACATGCTTTCATGCTTACAGAACACACATGCATCATGCCAAAAAAAAACACCACACACATGCATCATGATACAGCACACCATGTATCGGGCCACAGCACCCCACATGCATAAATGCACCCAGAAACTTACATGAATCATGCATACAGCCACACGTATCATGCACAAGCCGACATGCAAAACCAAGAACAAAACATGTTTCATGCCCCAAAAGCACACAATCCCTTTCATGCATAAAAGCAACAATGTATCATGCACACAGCACACACATGCATCATGCTTAAAAGCCAAAACACGGGGTTAATGCACACAGCACACACTTGCATCAGGTTTTAAGCACACCCCAATGATCATGAAACCCCAGCAGCACTTTTTAATTTCCCGCTCATCTATAATGCCAAAAAGAAAGAGTGCAAAAACATGTATCATGCACCCTGCACCACTTGCATATGATCACGGCCCCAACAAAAACCCACCACCACCCCCAGCACACACATGATAAATGAAACCACAGCCACAATACACCCATGCCACACCCACACCTATGATCTTGCACAAAAAAACCTGAACACAAATGCTTCATGCAGACAGCAAACACTGAAATTCATGCACAAAGGGTTTTAAGGGGGCGCTATGTATCATGGACACAACCTCACACACGTATCATGCCACCTCCAAAATACATCATGCCCCACAGCCCCCCCTGCCACACACATGTTTCATGCACACAGCAAAACCTGCACAAAAATGTATTGCACACAGAACAAAACATGTATAATGCCACACACCCACCCCTGCAAAAATGATCATGGCCCCCTTTGCCCCACACGGGTTACCCATGCACACAGCACACACATGCTTTCCATGCACACGGGAAACCTGCACACACATGTATCATGCACACAGAAAAACACAGGGTAAAATTGCACCACAACCCTGACAACATGCATCTTGGCACCCTTGCAAAAAGGTATAATGCACACAGCACACACATGCATCATGCACCAGCACACACATGCTTCATGCAAAACAGCCAAACATGTATCGGGCACACAGAAACCACATGCTTCATGAACTAGCAACACTGCATCATGCAAAAAGCCCCAAACATGATAAAGAAACCCAAAAGCACACACAGGAAATTCATGAACAAAAGCACAAACATGCTTTTTTGCACACGCCCCACAATTTTCCCATGCACACAGCACAAAATGAAATCATGTTACACACAACATTTTATCATGCAAAAAGGGCCCCCAAAAATTTTTATAATGCAAAAGCAACCTGCACACACATGCATCACACATGATGCATGTGTGTGGTGGTGCATGATGATGTGTGTGCTGTGTGCATGATGCATTTTGTGTGGCATGTTTCCTGGGGTGTGCAGGTGGACTGATGCTTGTTTTGTGCGGGGTTGCTGTGTGCTTTTTACTTGTGTGTGCTGTGTGCATAAACCCAAGTGTTTTGCGGGTTGTGGGGTGCATGATCCCTTTGTGTGTGCGGGGGTGCTGTGGGGCATGATCCCATGTATTTTGCGGGTGTGCAGGGACACGTTTGTGGGGTGTGCGGGTCTGCATGATAAAAATGGGGCGCCACGAAAAATTTACCTGTGTGATGATGCATGTGTTTTGCTGTCTGCTTGTGCTTTGTGTGTGCAGGTGTGCTGGGGTGCAGATGAATAGGTGTGCTGTGTGCATGATGTATGTGTGCTGGTGCATGATACATGGGGTGTGCTGTGTGAATGATGTGTGTGTGCCCGGTTGGGGGATGATGCATGGGGTGTGCAGGTGTGCTTTGATACATGTTTTGTGACGTCTGCTGTGTGCATGTTTTACATGAGCGAAAATTTTTAAAGACTGTTGCTGTGTGAATGATGCATGTGGTCCAGGTTTTGCTTTTTGTAAAATGATGCATGTGTGTGCAAGTGTGCTCGCTCCATCCCTGCCCCCCCCCACCTGCTCCTCCGGGCCCTCCATCCTCCCTGCTCGCTCCACCCTCCCCTGCTCATCCACCCTCCCCCGCCCCCTTTTTCCCAAACCCTCCCCCCCTGCCACCCCTTCTCCCCCTTTAAATTCCGCCCGCTCCCCCCACCCTCCCCTCCCCGAAAATACCTCTCCCCCCGGTTCCACCCTGCTCTGCCCCACTGCCCCTCCCCCCGTTCCCCCTACCAACCCCCCCCCCTGCCCCCCTCCTTTCCCCCCCAATCCTCCCCGCTCCCCCCCATCCTCCCCCCCGTGTTCTTGCCCCCCCCCCCCCCTAAAATTACCCCCCCCTCTCCCTCCCCCTGCTCCTCCCCTGCCCCCATTTGCCCCGGGCTCCACCTGCCCCCCTCCCCCCAAATCCGGCCCCCCCCCCCGCCCCCCCCCCTCCCCCCCCCCTCCCCCCCCCCCTGCCCCCCTTCCCAAACCTCCCCCCCAAAACCCCCCTGCCCTCCCCCCCCCGTCCCCCAATTGCCCCCCACCCTTTTCCGCCCCCCGGCGGGGGGCCCCCGGGGAAACCTCCTGATGGTTTTTCCCAGGCAACACAGGTTTTTTAAAACGCCGGGAAACCAAAGAAGGGGGGTGGAGCGGCCGGCGGCCCAAGGGGGACCCCTACTGGGGATTTTTTTTATTTTTAAAAGGGGAAAAGAAGGGGGGGACCCGGGGGGGCGGAGTATTCGCCAAACCAATAGTCCCTGATAAAATGTATTTAATGTACCCCATTTCCCTTCGTGTGCTATAATGTCTGTAATGCCCCGCCATATACAATTTGGGCTTTTCCCTTTCAAAAAAGTCCCGCCTTTATACTATATTTGCTGTATAATTTTCCCTCAAATGCCCCCGCCATATAAAAAGGTGTCCCTATATTTTCTGAAAATTCCCGCCTTTTAACTATAGCGCGAAATACAAAAAATTGTACCCCCCAATATTTTTGCTGATATACATGTATGTAATGTACCCCATATACCCTTCGGGGCTGCTTAATGTGCTGAAATTGCCGCCTTAACATAGTCCCTGAAAATAAAATTTTTTTAAAATGTACCGCCTTTTTAAAAATTTGCTGCTATAATTACTTTTAATGAACCGCCCATATTAAAAGTGCTCTATACTTAACTGAAATTACCCCCAAATTTTTATTTTAGCGTGCTATCCATGTAATGTACCGCCATTCATAGGGGTTTACTGTACTGTAATGTACCCCCCCTTAAAAATGTGCTGTTTACTTTGCTGTAAGTACCCCCTTTAAACTATGTCGTATCACGTAAAAAAATGCCCCCATTTTCTTTAGGGGCTGCTAACAGGTTTTAAATTTGTACCCCTATCCCCCACAGTGTTGCATACATGTCCCTTTTTGAAACCCCATTTTAAAGCTTTGTATACATGTCATTTAAGTTACCAAATTTATCCCATAGCGTGCTTATGTTATTAATATAAAAAAAACCCCAAGGCCCTTACGTACTTTGCCCCCCCCTTTTCGTCATTTTTGTCACCCCCAAAAGTGAGTACCCCCAGCGTAACACCCCCGGGTGGACCAATTTTTGGCGCCCCTAACAGCCCGGGGGGTCAGGCACCCCCGCCAGGTTTAAAGCCTCCCCCTTTAAAATGCCCAAAACCAAAATACGGCCATGAAATGGGGGTTTTGCCGGTCGTCTCCCCCCCCCCCCACAACCACTTGGGGAGTTGCCCGGTTTAATTCGGTGTCTCCCAGTCCCTCGCATCGCTCCCCCCGGGTTTTTACAGGTGAAAAGCTCCTCCCCCCCATTTCCCGGTTTGCCCCGGGGCTGTTGATAGCTTCCCCAAAATTTGGCCCCGGCCGCACGGATGGGCCCCGCCCCCAAAAAAGGCCCGGCCCCCGGGGGGGGAAGCCGGGTGCCCGGGCCCCCCCAAAAGGGGTGGGCCCAATAGCCTAAAGGATCGGAGCAGTGGTGTGCAGCTGAAAGAAGGGGGAGGGTGTGCGCCTTAAGGGGCGGTGTCCCACGGTGATGCGCCCGCTCCAGCCCCCTCTCCCCCCCCCTCCAGCCGGGGCCTCTCCTCACTCCTCCAGCGCCACCTCTCCCACCCCCCCAGGCCACCCCTCCTCACCCTCCCCGCCCCCTCACCTCACCCCTCCTCACCCCCCCAACCGCCCTCTCCCCATCACTCCATCCGACCTTCCTCACCCGTCCGCGCCCCTTCCTCACCCCCCCAGAGCCACCTCTCCTACCCTCCAGCCGCACCTTCCTCATCCCCCACCGCACCTTCCTCAACCCCCCAGCGCACCCCTCCCCACCCCTCCATCCCCACCTCTCTCACCCCCCAGGCCACCTTCCTAACCCCCCAGACTCCCCCCACATCATTTTGTATCCAAGAGTCCCCTTTTTACTCTGCTACCCACAGAGCCGCCCTTTTTCCCTTCTCCAAAAAGCCCCCCGTATATCTCTACCCACTGACCCGCCTGTATCACACAAATTTTTTCACCGCGTCCGAAGCATTGCACGGGCCCCCGATCACTGCACTTGCCCCCGACCACTGCACTTGCCCCCGACCACTGCACTTGCCCCTGAGGGGACACGAGCCACTGGCCCCCGTTAAATCTGCTAACCCCTGAGCCGCTTATATCTCTAACACTGGCCCCCCGTTTCCCCTGCAATCATAGGTAGAAACCGATTCTTTAGAATGGGCCGCCATCTAGTTGTATTATAGTTGTATTATTATATTGTATTATGTTATATGGTTAGTCCCCTGTGGAACCCGAAATACTTAAGTGTTGTGGGAGCAAAAACGAAGCAAAAGAGTTCCTAAGAAAAGCAAAAGTTTTCAAAAAAGGAGTTTTTGGAGATGTGATATCCCCCAAAGGGCCTTTCAATTTTTTAAATTATATAAAAAAAAGATGAATCTGTGTGTCCCCCAAATTTTCCCCTTATTTTATATAAAACCTGTATAAAAAATGAATGGGTTTTAGAGACATCACAGTTCTGCGTTTTTATATATATATACTGTAGTACCCGGGTACGCCCCGGGTTAATAAATAAAATGCTGTTAGCTATAAAAATAGAATTTTTAATATGTCATATTTAAGACCCTTTGGAAAATAGAAGTGAGCTGTGATTTTTGTTTAGGGACCCAAAAATCTCCCGCCCAACAGTAAAAACCCCCCCCCCTGGGGGTGTATATGTTACCTAACATCACAAATAGCAGTCTGTGACGAAAAATCTGCCTTAATTTTCCTATATGGCAATTTGTTGCACTTTGGGTTTTTTTTAACGATGTTTATGTTTGGAAAATAAAGATAGCACACTATGAAGGCGGTTGTGTGAGGTGATTTGTGCAATCTGTTCTGTCTGTGTGGTGTGGGTGACCGGGTGTGTAATGTGTGGGGTCCCTGTGGGATGGGGTCTGTGTGGTGGTTGTCCTCTGTTTGTGTGTTCTCTTTGTTGTGTGTTGTCCTGTGGGGTAAGTGCATGTCCCCCTTAGGAGTGTATGTGTTGGCCCTTTTGGGGGGCCCTGTGGTTGTGGTGTGTGTATCGTGTTGTTGGTCTTTTTTGGGTGTGTGTGTGCCCCCCTGTGGGGTGGCATGTGTCCCTATGGGGTGGATGTGTGTGTGTGTCCTGGGGGGGTTCTGTGTGGGGTGTGTGTATCTCTGTGTTGTGGGTGCCCTTTGGGGTGTGTTTGTGTGTCCCTGAGGGGTGAGTGCTATGTGTCCTATGGGTGTGTATGTTGTGGGGTCCCCTGTGGGGGTCTTTGGGGTTTCCCGTGTGTCTCTTTGTGGTTTGTGTCCTGTGGGGAGTGCATGTGTCCCTAGGGTGGCTATGGTGTTTTGTCCCGCTGGGGGGGGCCCTTGGGGTGGTGTGTGTGTTCTCTTTGTGGGTGGGGGTTTTCCCTGTGTGGTAGTGCATGGTCGCATAAAAGTGGTGTTGCCCCCGGGGGTTTTGGGGTGTGTCTTTTGTGGTGTGTGTTTGTTCGGGTGCGTGGTGAGTATCCATGTTGGGCTGCCCTTAGCGCTATAACATGCTGTTACTCTTTGTAGTGAGTGTGGTGTGTATACTTTCCCTGTTGTGGTGAATACTCGTTGAGGCCCCCCTTAGTGCTATAGCTGGTATGTGCGTTAGTTTTGGGGCTTCATTAAGTCCCTCTTCAGTTACCAGTTGACAGTTGTGATGCCCACTTTTCCCATTATGTGATGGGAGCTAAATTGATTGGTGAACGGGTTTTGTGGGTGTGTGTCCCTGTGGGAAAAGTGCTGTGCCCCTATAGGGTGTGTATGTGTGTGTGCCCCTGTGTGGGGGTTGTTGTGGGGTGTGTGTGTATCGTGTTGTGTGTGTCTCTTTGTGGGTGTGTGTGTGTCCCTGTGGGGTGAGTGCATTGTCCCTATAGGGTGTGATGTTGGGGTGTGTCCAAAGGGGGGTGTCTGTGTGGGGTGTGTTGTTCTTGTTGTGTGTGTCCCTTGTGGTGTGTGTGTGTCCCTGAGGGGTGAGTGCATTGTCCTATAGGGTGGTATGTGGTGTGTCCCTGTGGGGGGGTCTGTGTGGTTGTATGTCCCTGTGGTTGAGTGCTGTGTCCTATAGGTGGCTATGGTGTGTGTCCCTGTGGGAGGGGCTGTGTGGTGTGTTGTGTGTTCTTGTGGGTTGTGTGTCCTTTTGTGGTGAGTGCATGTGTGCCTTTTAGAGTGTGTGTGTGCCCCCTTGGGGGTGTGTGTGGGGTCTCTTTGTTGTAGTTTTGTTAGGTGCCGTGGTGAGTACCAATTTGGGCTGCACCTTAGCGACTATACACTTGCGTTACTCCTTTGTGTGCGTGTGGTTTCATGTCCCCGTGTGGGGTGAATATCTCATGTTGGGGGCCCCACCTTAGTCTATATGGGTATGGCTGTTAGGTCTTGCGCTATCATTAAGTCCCTTCATTCACAACTGTCACTGGTAAACGTCCTTTTCCCCATTATGTAGTAGGGGCAAAATTCTTTGGGAAACGGGAACGCGGGGGTTAATTTTCCGCCTCAAACATAGCCTATGACACTCCCGGGGTCCAGACAGGGTGACTGTGCAAAATTTTGTCTCTTACTGACAGCTGTCGATTTTCCTCCACACTTTCCTTTCCCTTTTTCCCCAATTATGTAGATAGGGGAAATATTGTTTGGTGAACAGGATTGTGGTGTGTGTTGCCCGTGGGTAAGGCATGTAAACCTATGGGGTGTGTATGTGTGTTGCCCTGTGGGGGGGTCTGTGGTGTGTGTGTTGTATCTGTGTTGTGTGTGCTCTTTGTGTGGGGTGTGGTCCTGTGGGTGAATGTTGTGTCCCTATAGGGTGTGTAGTGTGTGTGTGTCCCTGTGGGGGGTTTGTCTGTGTGGGAGGTGTGTGTCTCTGTGTTGTGGGGTGTCCCTTTGTGGTGTTTGTGTGTCACTGAGGGGTGAGTGCATTGTCCCTATAGGGTTGTATGTGTGGTGCCCCTTGGGGGGCTTTGGTGGGTGTGTGTCCTGTGGGGTGAGGCATGTGTCCCATAGGGTGGCTGTGCGTGTGTGTCTGTGGGGGGGGTCTGTGTGGTTTTGTGTGTGTCCTCTTTGTTGGTGTGTGCCTGTTGGTGAGTGCATGTGTCGCTATTGGGGTGTGGTCCCCTGAGTGTGTGGTGTGGTCTTTTGGTGTGTGTTTGTTGGGAATGGTGGTGAGTATCCAATTTTGGGGCGCATCCCTTAGCGACTATACATTGCTGTTACGGTTTTGGGTTGGCGTGTGGTGTATATACTTCCTTGTGTGGTGAAAATCTCATGTTGGGGCCCCCCTTATGACAAATATGCTGGTAGTGCTGTGCATTGGCGCTATCATTAAGTCCTTTCATTCACACTGTCAAGGGAACTGTCATTTTTTCCCATTATGTAGATGGGGCAAAATTGTTTGGTGAACTGAAAGCGCGGGTTAATTTCGCCTCACAACATGCCTATTCGCTCCGGGTCCAAGACTGTGACTGTGCAAAATTTTGTCTTATAGCTGACAGATGCGATTTTCCTCCCACACGTTTCCTTCCCTTTTTTCCCATTGTAATAGGGGCAAAATTTTTTTGGGGTAAAACTGGAAGCGCAGGGTTAAAATTCCCTCACAACATAGCCTATGACGTTCCCGGGTCGAGACATGTGACTGTGCAAAAATTTTGTAGCTGGGGACGGTTTGATGCCAATCCGGATAACCACATACCACACCACATACATACACACATTACTTTATATATTATTGAAAGGAAATTGGGGATATAAACTCCAAGGTCTCCATTTTAGGATATAACTTTTGACTTTTCTTATGTGAATCTTTTGCTTCGTTTTATTGCTCCCCACAACTCACTTAAGTATTTTCAGTTCCACGGCTACCAAACCATATAACAATAATAAAATTTGTTCCGTTATCTCAGAATTTTGGTTCTTTTTCCAAGTTCCTCTACCCTTCCCAACTGACTCGCTTTAATACCTGTTTTTTAGTACGCATCAAACACGGGTTTTTTTTTTTTTCCTTTTTTTTTTTTCTTTTGCTTATTATATATGATGTGTCTTTATAATTTGTGCATTATCACCTACAAAGGAGCCATAAGTCCGAAGTTTTATTTTTAAACTTTTTTTCAGTTAGCCATTAAAAGGGTATAACCATGGGGACTCTAGTTTCCCCAATATTTTTGTATTGCGGGCCCCTAATACGGGTAAAAACTTTTTTTCCTTTATCAGAAAAAAGTAAATTGAAAAATGGATGAAAAAAAAATAAAACAAAGATAAAAGTTTTGCCCTGACGCCACCATGGATTGCGGCCGGTGTAACAGGCCAATTAACCCCCCGACCAAAATATCCCCGGGGGTTAAATGGCCCAGCCCAGATTTACCCCGGGTTTTTTTTTGGCAGCCCAGTTTATACCCCGGGGTATAGTTTGGGCTGGGCCCCAGATATACCCCCTGGGCCAGAATAAACCCGGGTATATTCTGGCCTAGCCCAAAACTATACCCGGGGTTTAAAAAACTGGGCTAGGCCAGATTATACCCTCCATATACCACAGCAGCTGTAGATCAGGGGGCCCCCAAGCCGTGCACAGGGCCCAAGCAAGGCCATGGGGGCCCGAGGCTGCACAAAAGGGGCCTCAGGCAGTGCTAGGGCCCCAGGCAGGTTAGGGCCCCCTTTGGCAGTGCATGGGGGCCCCGAGGCAGCATACAGGGGCCCCAGGCTACACACGGAATCCACAGGCTACCCCACAGGGGCCCGAGCCAGCTTTACAAGGGCCCAGGCAGTGCACGGGGCCCCAGGCGGTGCACAAGGGCCCCCAAAGGCAGCACAAAGTGGCCCAGGCAACATACAGGGGCCCCAGGCAGTACTAGGGGCCCCAGGCTACACAGGATCCAGGCTACACACAGGGGCCCCATGCAGCATACAAGGGCCCCCCAAGTAGCACAAAGGAGCCCCAGGCAACATACAGGGGCCCAGGAAAGTACTAGGGGCCCCAGGCTAACAAAAGGTTCCAGGCTACACACAAGGGCCAAATGCAGCATACGGGGCCCCAGGCAGCAAATGTAATCCCAGGCAGCACAATGTGGCCCCAGGCAACATACAGGGCCCCGGGCCCAGTACTAGGGGCCCAGGTTTACACACAGGATCCCAGGCTTACACACAGGGGCCCCATGCGCATAAAAGAGCCCCAAGGCAGCAAAAGGGGCCCCAGGCAACATACAGGGGCCCAGGCAGTACTAGGGGCCCCAGGTTACACACAGGTTTCCCAGGCTACACACAGGGGCCCATTGCAGCATACAAGAGCCCGGCAGCACAAAGGGGCCCCAGACAACAAAACAGGGGCCCCAGGCAGTACTAGGGGCCCCGGGGGTACACAAAGGATCCCAGGCTAACACAGGGGCCCCAGCCAGCATACAAGGGCCCAGGCAGTGCACGGGGCCCCAGGCGGTGCACAAGGCCCAAGGCAGAAACAAAGTGGCCCGGGCAACATACAGGGGACCCAGGCAAGTACTAGGGGCCCCGGGCTACACACCAGATCCAGGCTACACACGGGGGCCCCCAATGCAGCATCCAAGGGCCCATGTAGCACAAAGGAGCCCAGGCAACATACGGGGCCCCCTGGCAGTACTAGGGGCCCCAGGCTCCCACAGGACCCCGGGCCCTACACAAGGGCCACATGCAGCATACAGGGGCCCCAGGATACACACAGGATCCCGGGCTACAAAACAGGGGCCCCATGCAGCATACAAGAGCCTCGGGCAGCACAAAGGGGGCCCCAGGCAGCACAATGTGGCCCCAGGCAAATACGGGGGCCCAGACAGTACTAGGGGCCCTAGGCTACACACAGGATCCCAGGCTACACCACAGGGTCCACATGGCAGCATGCAGGGGCCCCAGGCAGCACAAAGTGGCCCCAGGCTACACAACAGGGGCCCATGCAGCATACAAGAGCCCCAGGCAACACAAAGGGGCCCCAGGCAGCACAATGTGGCCCCAGGCAACATTCAGGGGCCCAAAGACAGTACTAGGGGCCCTAGGGCTACACACAGGATCCCAGGCTACACACAGGGGCCCCAGCCAGCATGAAAAGGGCCCAAGGCAGCACAAAGTGGCCCCAGGCAACATACAGGGGCCCCAGGCAGTGCTAGGGGCCCAAGTTACACACAAGATCCCAGGCTACACACAGGGGCCCCTGCTGCATACAAGGGCTCCAGGTAGCACAAAGTGGCCCCAGGAAACATACAGGGGGCCCCATGCAGTAGTAGGGGCCTCAGGTACACAAGGATCCCAGGCTACACAACAGGGGCCCCATGCAGCATACAAGGGCCCCAGGCAGCCCCAAAGGGGCCCCAGGCAGCACAAAGTGGACCCAGGCAACCTTTACAGGGGCCCCAGGCAGTACTAGGGGCCCAGGCTACAAACAGGATCCCAGGCTACACAGAGGGGCCCAGCCAGCATAAGGGCCCCAGGCAGTGCACGGGGCCCCGGCAGCACAAAGTGACTCCACGCGTACAAAAGGGCTCCAGGCAACATACAGGGCCCAGGCAGTACTAGGGGCCCCAGGCTACACACAGGATCCCAGGCTACACAGAGGGGCCCCAGCCAGCATATAAGGGCCCCAGGCAGTGCACGGGGCCCCAGGCAGCACAAAGTGACTCACGCAGTACAAAAAGGGCTCCAGGCCACATACAGAGCCCCCAGCCAGTATACAATGACCCCAGGCAGTGTTAGGGTATGTGCGCACGGGGGCGGGTTTTCGGGGGGTTTACCTGTGTAAACCGCCGTTTTGCATACATTAGTTTTATTTAAATTTAGTTAATCCAAACCGGCGTTGGATTAACATTGAAACTAATGTAACCCGCCCAAGGTGTGCACATACGGGCGGTTACCCAGCGTCATCCGTTGCTAAACCCGCAGGTTTCCCAGCCGGTTAGCAAAGAATGACCATTTTTCTAAAAAACGGCCGGTTTTTGCAGCGGCTGCAAGCAGAATCATGTGCTGCTTCCAGCCGCTGCAGAATCGCCGCCGAGAACCCGCTGGGCAGCCGCCGGATACCGCCCGGCTCCGCAGTCATTACCCGCCAAGAGCCCGGGGCACGGCGCCCGGGGCTTCCTGGCGGGTCCCGCCAGCAGCCGCCGGGCCGAACCGCCGGGTAATGTGCACTTACCCTTAGGGGCCCCAGCAGCACAAATTGGCCTCAGGCAGCACAAAAGGGGCCCCTGGCAGCACACAGGGGCCCCAAGCTATGCACAGGATCACAGGCAGCACAAAGGGGCCCTGAACGCTGTCTCTTGCCCCCCTTGCAACCCCTGTTTTATCCCCCACCCTTGTGCTGCCTCTGACCCCGTGTGCTTCCTGGGTCCCCTGTGTGCTGCCTGGGGCCACTTTCTGCTGACTGGGGCCACTTTCTGTTGCCTGGGGACACTTTGTGTTGTCTGGGGCCACTTTGTACTGCCCAGGACCCTGTGCACTGCCTGGGCCCTTGTATGCTGCCTGGGGCCCCTGTGTGTAGCCCGGGATCCTGTGTGTAGCCTGGGATCCCGTGTGTAAACTGGGGTCCTGTGTGTAGCCTGGGGCCCCTGTGTGCTGCCTGGGGTCCCTGTGTGCTGCCTGGGGCCACTTTTTTGCTGCCTGTGGCCCCTGTTTTGCTGCATGTGGCCCCCTGTGTGTAGCCCGGGATCCTGTGTTTTAGCCTGGGGCCCCTAATACTGCCCGGGGCCCCTGTATGTTTTTGCCTGGGGCCACATTGTGCTGCCTGGGGCCCCCTTTTTGCTGCCAGGGGCTCTTGTATGCTGCATGGGGCCCTTGTGTGCCTGGGGATCCTGTGTGTACCCTTGGGGGCCAAGAGTATACCCGGGGCCCCTGTTGTTGCCTGGGGCCACTTTGGGGCTGCCTGGGGCCACTTTGTTTCTGCCTGGGGCCCCTGTATGCTGCATGTGGACCCTGTGTGTAGCCTGGGATCCTGTGTAGCCTGGGGCCCCCAGTACTGCCTGGGGCCCCTGTATGTTGCCTGGGCTCTTTTTGCTGCCTGGGGCCCCTTTGTGCTGCCAGGGGCTCTTGTATGCTGGCTGGGGCCTCTGTGTGTAGCCTGGAATCCTGTGTGCTGCCTGGGGCCCCTG
>JARQOC010002876.1:0-21089 GCA_033576535.1 Allobates femoralis | reverse complement strand
TTCAACAATGACCCATGCTTACAGACTTGTAGTAGGGCCTGTAACCCTCAAGTGGGTGTATTTTAGTATAGCCCTTTGGTCAGGGCAGCCAAAAATTGGGAGGTTCAAACAATGACCCATGCTTACAGACATGTAGTAGGGCCTGTAACCCTCGAGTGGGTGTATTTTAGTATAGCCCTTTGGTCAGGGCAGCCAAAAATTGGGAGGCTCCTCTTTGTCCCTGGATAGAGACGTGCAGGAGGGCCTGTAACCCTCAAGTGGGTGTATTTTAGTATAGCCCTTTGGTCAGGGCAGCCAAAAATTGGGAGGTTCAACAATGACCCATGCTTACAGACATGTAGTAGGGCCTGTAACCCTCAAGTGGGTGTATTGTAGTATAGCCCTTTGGTGAGGGCAGCCAAAAATTGGGAGGTTCAACAATGACCCATGCTTACAGACATGTAGTAGGGCCTGTAACCCTCAAGTGGGTGTATTATAGTATAGCCCTTTGGTCAGGACAGCGAAAAATTGGGAGGTTCAACAATGACCCATGCTTACAGACATGTAGTAGGGCCTGTAACACTTAAGTGGGTGTATATTAGTATAGCCCTTTGGTGAGGGCAGCCAAAAATTGGGAGGTTCAACAATGACCCATGCTTACAGACTTGTAGTAGGGCCTGTAACCCTCAAGTGGGTGTATTTTAGTATAGCCCTTTGGTCAGGGCAGCCAAAAATTGGGAGGCTCCTCTTTGTCCCTGGATAGAGACGTGCAGGAGGGCCTGTAACCCTCAAGTGGGTGTATTTTAGTATAGCCCTTTGGTCAGGGCAGCCAAAAATTGGGAGGTTCAACAATGACCCATGCTTACAGACATGTAGTAGGGCCTGTAACCCTCAAGTGGGTGTATTTTAGTATAGCCCTTTGGTCAGGGCAGCCACAAATTGGGAGGCTCCTCTTTGTCCCTGGATAGAGACGTGCAGGAGGGCCTGTAACCCTCAAGTGGGTGTATTTTAGTATAGCCCTTTGGTCAGGGCAGCCAAAAATTGTGAGGCTCCTCTTTGTCCCTGGATGGAGACGTGCAGGAGGGCCTGTTAAGAAGAACTGGGTGTATTGTAGTATAGCCCTTTGGCCAGGGCAGCCAAAAATTGGGAGGTTCAACAATGACCCATGCTTACAGACTTGTAGTAGGGCCTGTAACCCTCAAGTGGGTGTATTGTAGTATAGCCCTTTGGTCAGGGCAGCCAAAAATTGGGAGGTTCAACAATGACCCATGCTTACAGACATGTAGTAGGGCCTGTAACCCTCAAGTGGGTGTATTTTAGTATAGCCCTTTGGTCAGGGCAGCCAAAAATTGGGAGGTTCAACAATGACCCATGCTTACAGACATGTAGTAGGGCCTGTAACCCTCAAGTGGGTGTATTTTAGTATAGCCCTTTGGTCAGGGCAGCCAAAAATTGGGAGGCTCCTCTTTGTCCCTGGATAGAGACGTGCAGGAGGGCCTGTAACCCTCAAGTGGGTGTATTTTAGTATAGCCCTTTGGTCAGGGCAGCCAAAAATTGGGAGGTTCAACAATGACCCATGCTTACAGACATGTAGTAGGGCCTGTAACCCTCAAGTGGGTGTATATTAGTATAGCCCTTTGGTGAGGGCAGCCAAAAATTGGGAGGTTCAACACTGACCCATGCTTACAGACTTGTAGTAGGGCCTGTAACCCTCAAGTGGGTGTATTTTTAGTATAGCCCTTTGGTCAGGGCAGCCAAAAATTGGGAGGTTCAACAATGACCCATGCTTACAGACATGTAGTAGGGCCTGTAACCCTCAAGTGGGTGTATATTAGTATAGCCCTTTGGTGAGGGCAGCCGAAAATTGGGAGGTTCAACAATGACCCATGCTTACAGACTTGTAGTAGGGCCTGTAACCCTCAAGTGGGTGTATTTTAGTATAGCCCTTTGATCAGGGCAGCCAAAAATTGGGAGGTTCAACAATGACCCATGCTTACAGACATGTAGTAGGGCCTGTAACCCTCAAGTGGGTGTATTTTAGTATAGCCCTTTGGTCAGGGCAGCCAAAAATTGGGAGGCTCCTCTTTGTCCCTGGATAGAGACGTGCAGGAGGGCCTGTAACCCTCAAGTGGGTGTATTTTAGTATAGCCCTTTGGTCAGGGCAGCCAAAAATTGGGAGGTTCAACAATGACCCATGCTTACAGACATGTAGTAGGGCCTGTAACCCTCAAGTGGGTGTATTTTTAGTATAGCCCTTTGGTCAGGGCAGCCAAAAATTGGGAGGCTCCTCTTTGTCCCTGGATAGAGACGTGCAGGAGGGCCTGTAACCCTCAAGTGGGTGTATTTTAGTATAGCCCTTTGGTCAGGGCAGCCAAAAATTGGGAGGTTCAACAATGACCCATGCTTACAGACATGTAGTAGGGCCTGTAACCCTCAAGTGGGTGTATTGTAGTATAGCCCTTTGGTCAGGGCAGCCAAAAATTGGGAGGTTCAACAATGACCCATGCTTACAGACATGTAGTAGGGCCTGTAACCCTCAAGTGGGTGTATTTTAGTATAGCCCTTTGGTCAGGGCAGCCAAAAATTGGGAGGTTCAACAATGACCCATGCTTACAGACATGTAGTAGGGCCTGTAACCTCAAGTGGGTGTATATTAGTATAGCCCTTTGGTGAGGGCAGCCAAAAATTGGGAGGTTCAACAATGACCCATGCTTACAGACTTGTAGTAGGGCCTGTAACCTCAAGTGGGTGTATATTTGTTATAGCCCTTTGGTCAGGGCAGCCAAAAATTGGGAGGTTCAACAATTGACCCATGCTTACAGACTTGTAGTAGGGCCTGTAACCCTCAAGTGGGTGTATTTTAGTTATAGCCCTTTGGTCAGGGCAGCCAAAAATTGGGGAGGCTCCTCTTTAGTCCCTGGATAGAGACGTGCAGGAGGGCCTGTAACACAGAGATGGGTGTGTATTTTAGTATTGCCCTTTGGTCAGGGCAGCCAAAAATTGGGAGGTTCAACAATGACCCATGCTTACAGACATGTAGTAGGGCCTGTAACCCTCAAGTGGGGTGTATTTTAGTATAGCCCTTTGGTCAGGGCAGCCAAAAAATTGGGAGGCTCCTCTTTGTCCCTGGATAGAGACGTGCAGGAGGGCCTGTAACCCTCAAGTGGGTGTATTTTAGTATAGCCCTTTTGGTCAGGGCAGCCAAAAATTGTGAGGCTCCTCTTTGTCCCTGGTATGGAGACGTGCAGGAGGGCCTGTTAACTCAAGAATGGGTGTATTGTAGTATAGCCCTTTGGCCAGGGCAGCCAAAAATTGGGAGGTTCAACAATGACCCATGCTTACAGACATGTAGTAGGGCCTGTAACCCTCAAGTGGGTGTATTAGTATAGCCCTTTGGTCAGGGCAGCCAAAATTGGGAGGTTCAACAATGACCCATGCTTACAGACATGTAGTAGGGCCTGTAACCCTCAAGTGGGTGTATTTAGTATAGCCCTTTGGTCAGGGCAGCCAAAAATTGGGAGGTTCAACAATGACCCATGCTTACAGACATGTAGTAGGGCCTGTAACCCTCAAGTGGGTGTATTTTAGTATAGCCCTTTGGTCAGGGCAGCCAAAAATTGGGAGGTTCAACAATGACCCATGCTTACAGACTGTAGTAGGGCCTGTAACCCTCAAGTGGGTGTATTTTAGTATAGCCCTTTGGTCAGGGCAGCCAAAAATTGGGAGGTTCAACAATGACCCATGCTTACAGTACATGTAGTAGGGCCTGTAAACCCCAAGTGGGTGTATTTAGTATAGCCCTTTGGTCAGGGCAGCCAAAAATTGGGAGGTTCAACAATGACCCATGCTTACAGACTTGTAGTAGGGCCTGTAACCCTCAAGTGGGTGTATTTAGTATAGCCCTTTGGTGAGGGCAGCCAAAAATTGGGAGGTTCAACAATGACCCATGCTTACAGACTTGTAGTAGGGCCTGTAACCCTCAAGTGGGTGTATTTTAGTATAGCCCTTTGGTCAGGGCAGCCAAAAATTGGGAGGTTCAACAATGACCCATGCTTACAGACATGTAGTAGGGCCTGTAACCTCTCAAGTGGGTGTATTTAGTATAGCCCTTTGGTCAGGGCAGCCAAAAATTGGGAGGTTCAACAATGACCCATGCTTACAGCATGTAGTAGGGCCTGTAACCCTCAAGTGGGTGTATTTTAGTATAGCCCTTTGGTCAGGGCAGCCAAAAATTGGGAGGTTCAACAATGACCCATGCTTACAGACATGTAGTAGGGCCTGTAACCCTCAAGTGGGTGTATATTGTATAGCCCTTTGGTGAGGGCAGCCAAAAATTGGGAGGTTCAACAATGACCCATGCTTACAGACTTGTAGTAGGGCCTGTAACCCTCAAGTGGGTGTATTTTAGTATAGCCCTTTGGTCAGGGCAGCCAAAAATTGGGAGGTCAACCAATGCCCTGCTACAGACATGTAGTAGGGGCCTGTAACCCTCAAGTGGGTGTATTTTAGTATAGCCCTTTGGTCAGGGCAGCCAAAAATTGGGAGGTTCAACAATGACCCATGCATACAGACATGTAGTAGGGGCTGTAACCCTCAAGTGGGTGTATTGTAGTAGAGCCCTTTGGTCAGGGCAGCCAAAAATTGGGAGGTTCAACAATCACCCATGCATACAGACATGTAGTAGGGCCTGTAACCCTCAAGTGGGTGTATTGTAGTATAGCCCTTAGGTCAGGGCAGCCAAAAATTGTGAGGCTCCTCTTTGGCCCTGGATGGAGACGTGCAGGAGGGCCTGTTAAGAAGAACTGGGTGTATTGTAGTATAGCCCTTTGGTCAGGGCAGCCAAAAATTGGGAGGTTCAACAATGACCCATGCATACAGACATGTAGTAGGGCCTGTAACCCTCAAGTGGGTGTATTTTAGTATAGCCCTTTGGTCAGGGCAGCCACAAATTGGGAGGCTCCTCTTTGTCCCTGGATGAGACGTGCAGGAGGGCCTGTAACCTCAAGTGGGTGTATTTTAGTATAGCCCTTTGGTGAGGGCAGCCAAAAATTGGGAGGTTCAACAATGACCCATGCTTACAGACATGTAGTAGGGCCTGTAACCCTCAAGTGGGTGTATTTTAGTATAGCCCTTTGGTCAGGGCAGCCAAAAATTGGGAGGCTCCTCTTTGTCCCTGGATAGAGACGTGCAGGAGGGCCTGTAACCCTCAAGTGGGTGTATTTTAGTATAGCCCTTTGGTCAGGGCAGCCAAAAATTGTGAGGCTCCTCTTTGTCCCTGGATGGAGACGTGCAGGAGGGCCTGTTAAGAACTGGGTGTATTGTAGTGTAGCCCTTTGGTCAGGGCAGCCAAAAATTGGGAGTTTCAACAATGACCCATGCATACAGACATGTAGTAGGGGCTGTAACCCTCAAGTGGGTGTATTGTAGTAGAGCCCTTTGGTCAGGGCAGCCAAAAATTGGGAGGTTCAACAATCACCCATGCATACAGACATGTAGTAGGGCCTGTAACCCTCAAGTGGGTGTATTTTAGTATAGCCCTTAGGTCAGGGCAGCCAAAAATTGTGAGGCTCCTCTTTGTGCCTGGATGGAGACGTGCAGGAGGGCCTGTTAAGAAGAACTGGGTGTATTGTAGTGTAGCCCTTTGGTCAGGGCAGCCAAAAATTGGGAGGTTCAACAATGACCCATGCATACAGACATGTAGTAAGGGCTGTAACCCTCAAGTGGGTGTATTGTAGTAGAGCCCTTTGGTCAGGGCAGCCAAAAATTGGGAGGTTCAACAATGACCCATGCATACAGACATGTAGTAGGG
Source organism: Allobates femoralis (assembly GCA_033576535.1). Taxonomy (NCBI): domain Eukaryota; kingdom Metazoa; phylum Chordata; class Amphibia; order Anura; family Aromobatidae; genus Allobates; species Allobates femoralis. The sequence goes on along the minus strand of JARQOC010002876.1, from coordinate 15,301 downwards.
CCTGTAACCCTCAAGTGGGTGTATTTTAGTATAGCCCTTAGGTCAGGGCAGCCAAAAATTGTGAGGCTCCTCTTTGTCCCTGGATGGAGACGTGCAGGAGGACCTGTAAAGAAGAACTGGGTGTATTCTAGTGTAGCCCTTTGGTCACGGCAGCCAAAAATTGGGAGGTTCAACAATGACCCATGCATACAGACATGTAGTAGGGCCTGTAACCCTCAAGTGGGTGTATTTTTGTATAGCCCTTTGGTCAGGGCAGCCAAAAATTGTGAGGCTCCTCTTTGTCCCTGGATGAAGACGTGTAGGAGGGCCTGTTAAGAAGAACTGGGTGTATTGTAGTATAGCCCTTAGGTCAGGGCAGCCAAAAATTGTGAGGCTCCTCTTTGTCCCTGGATGGAGACGTGCAGGAGGGCCTGTTAAGAAGAACTGGGTGTATTGTAGTGTAGCCCTTTGGTCAGGGCAGCCAAAAATTGTGAGGCTCCTCTTTGTCTCTGGATGGAGACATGCAGGAGGGCCTGTAAAGAACTGGGTGTATTCTAGTGTAGCCCTTTGGTCAGGGCAGCCAAAAATTGGGAGGTTCAACAATGACCCATGCATACAGACATGTAGTAGGGCCTGTAACCCTCAAGTGGGTGTATTTTAGTATAGCCCTTTGGTCAGGGCAGCAAAATATTGTGAGGCTCCTCTTTGTCCCTGGATGGAGACGTGCAGGAGGGCCTGTTAAGAAGAACTGGGTGTATTGTAGTAGAGCCCTTTTGTCAGGGCAGCCAAAAATTTGGAGGCTCCTCTTTGTCCCTGGATAGAGACGTGTAGGAGTACCTAAAAACATTTTTCCCATTGAAAAGGAGCGGGTCTCCTGTCGTTGTAATGCCAATTCTAACAGAATGGGCTAAAAAATTTACCACTGCGGGTATACCTCAAACAAGAGCCTAACTATTCTAACGCTCATCATGGTGTCACATGAGGAGAAGGAGTAGCAGTCCAGCGATTAGCCAAAGTATGGAAGTGTGTACCCATGGGTGAGTGGAGGTATATGTCAAATTCAAATAACAAAATAAAATTCAGTTGTTATTTGCTGGTGGTGTGGTGAAGTCTGGCCCAATCCAACCCTTGTTCATCTTGATCAGAGTGAGCCTGTCCGCATTTTCAGTTGACAGGCGGGTGCGTTTATCAGTGATGATTCCACCTGCTGCACTGAAAACACGCTCTGATAAAACGCTAGCGGCAGGGCAGGCCAGGACTTCCAAGGCGTAGAGAGCCAATTCATGCCACGTGTCGAGCTTGGAGACCCAATAATTGAAAGGCACCGATGAATCTCGCAGTACAGTTGTTCGATCTGCAAGGTACTCCTTCAGCATCTGCCCGAAACTTAGCATTTCTGGTGGCACTACCCCGCACCTCAGGGGCTGTGGTACGTGAGGGGCTGAGAAAACTGTCCCACATCGTAAAGACAGTTCCCCTGCCTCTGGCGGATTGGACTTGTGCCCCTCTCGGCCGTACGCCTTGGTTGTCCATCGAATCCTGACCTATGCCGCTAGCGTTTTGTGAGGGGAAGGATTTCACAACTTCCGTGACTATGGCCCTCTGGAACTGCAGCATTTTGGCTGACCTCTCCGCCTCAGGAATGAGAGACATAAAGTTCTCCTTGTAGCGTGGGTCTAAGAGTGTTGCCAACCAGTACTGATTGTCGGCCAAGATGTTCTGAACGCGAGGGTCACGAGACAGGCAGCTTACCATAAAGTCAGCCATGTGCGCCAGACTCTTAAAGCCATCACATCAGTATCCAGACCAACACGATGACTGAACATGCTGTCCTCCTCCTCCTCCTCCTCCTCTATCTCCCCTGTCCTCTGGCCAGCCACGCTGAATCGAGGGTATGACTGGTGTGCATGTCATATCCCCAATTTGGCCTGAGAGTTGCTCCATGTCTTCATCCTCCTCCTCCTCCTCCTCGTCATAGTCCTCCACTACACGTTGTGATGACATGAGGCTGGGCTGTGTGTTTTCACCCACACCCACTACAGTTTCTTGCTCTAAGTCATCGCGCTCTGCCTGCAATGCATCCTCTTTTATTTTCAGCAGAGACCGTTTTAGAAGGCAGAGTAGTGGTATGGTGACGCTAATAATGGCGTCATCACCGCTCACCATCTTGGTGGAGTCCTCAAAGTTTTGGAGGACGGTGCATAGGTCCGACATCCATCTCCACCCTCAGGTGTTATGTGTGGAGTTTGACCCATTTCCCGACGGCTTAGGTGATGCAGGTAGTCCACAACTGCCCTCTTCTGCTCACATATCCTGACCAACATGTGCAGCGTTGAATTCCAACGCGTGGGGACATCACACACCAGTCTGTGGGCCGGAAGACGCAAACGGCGCTGAAAGCTTGCAAGGCCGGCTGAAGCAGCAGGTGACTTGCGAAAATGTGCAGACAGACGCCGAACTTTTACCAGCAGGTCAGACACCTCCGGGTATGACTTCACAAACCTCTGAACCACCAGGTTGAGCACATGGGCCACGCATGGAACATGCGTCAGCTGCCCTCGCCTCAAAGCTGCCACCAGGTTCCGGCCATTGTCACACACGACCTTTCCTGGCTTTAGGTTTAGAGGTGTGAGCCAGTGATCTGCCTGCTGTTTCAGAGCTGTCCACACCTCTTCTGCATTGTGGGGTTTGTCACCTATGCAGACTAGCTTCAGCACAGCCTGTTGCCGCTTTGCAGAGGCAGTGCTGCAGTGCTTCCAGCTTGGGACTGGTGTGGAGGGTACAGTGGATGAGGATGCGCAGGTGGAGGAGGAGGAGGCTGAAGAGCATGACATTCCGGAGCTGTAGAGTGTCGGTGAAACCATGACAGAGGTAGGGCCTGCTATCCTTGGTGTGGGAAGGACGTGTTCCGTCCCTCGGTCAGACTGGGTCCCAGCCTCCACAATATTAATCCAGTGTGCCGTCAAGGAGATGTAGCGGCCTTGCCCACAAGCACTTGTCCACGTGTCAGTGGTTAGGTGGACTTTGGCTGAAACAGCATTCTTCAGGGCACGTGTGATGCTGTTGGACACGTGGTTATGCAATGCGGGGACGGCACATCTGGAGAAATAGTGTCGGCTGGGGACCGAGTAACGTGGGACAGCAGCCGCCATCAGGTCGCGGAATGCGTCCGTCTCCACCAGACGGAAAGGCAACATTTCTAGCGCTATGAGTCGCGAAATGTGAGCATTGAGGACTGTGGCATGTGGGGCATTGGCAGCGTATTTGCGCCTGCGTTCAAATGTTTGCTGAATGGATAATTGAACGCTGCGCTGGGACAAGGACGTGCTTGATGGTGGCGTAATTTGTGCTTCAGCAACTTCAGGTGCAGGACCGGAGGCTTGTTCGCGGCCAGCATGGACAGGGGATTGGCTTGCATGCACAACAGCCGAAGACGTAGCAGTGACATCAGCACGCACCGCTCCTCGACTCTGTGGTACTTCCCACAAAGTCGGGTGCTTGGCTGACATGTGCCTGATCATGCTGGTGGTGGTCAGGCTGCTAGTTTTCGTACCCCTGCTGATAGTGGCATGGCAGGTGTGGCAAATGGCCTTTTTAGAGTCTTCTGAGCCAACTTAAAAAACTCCCAGACTCGGGAAGACCGAACATTTGCACAGGCACCTTGAGTCGTGTTGTTGTTCCGGGGAACGGTTGCCTGCCTTCTGCCTGCGGACGCACCCCTGCTTCGTACTGGCTGTTGTGATGCTACGCCTCCCTCCCCCTGTGCACTGCTGTCCTCGCTCTGCATATCCTCCTGCCATGTAGGGTCAGCTACTGGATCATCCACCACGTCGTCTTCCTCTTCCGCACCCTGATCCTCCTCCTGACTTCCTGGCAATTGTGTCTCATCATCGTCCACCCCTTGTTGAGACACTTTGACAACGTTCCGTTCGTCATTACGCGGCTGCTCAAATATTTGGGCATCTGTACATACCATCTCCTCATGACCCACTTCAAGAGGAGGTGGCGACAGGCCAGATTCTGCGAATGGATACGTGAACAGCTCTTCCGAGTGTCCTAGTGTGGGATCTGTAATGTCCGTGGACGTGTAATCGGCCAGGTGGTAGGAAGGAGGATCAGGTTGGGAAATGTGCGGTGCAGTATCACGGCTACTGACAGTTGACCGTGCGGAAGACGGTGTTTGTGGAGGTGCCCATCTGACTTGAAGCATTATCCGATATCCAAGTAACAACCTGTTGACACTGGTCTTGGTTCAACAGTGGTGTACTGCTGCAGGCCCCAAGAATTTGGGACAGGACGTGCGAGCGAGGAGATGTGGCCCTTTGTTGTTGCGAAATGAGTGCTTACACACGACCTCGGCCTCTGCCTGCACCACCATCACGTCCACTTCCTTGTTCCTTGCCAACGCCTTTGCGCATTTTGCCTGTATAGAGCGACAACTGCCTGGTGACTGTGGAGGTCACAGGAGATTAGGATTTTAGTTCCCTAACTTGTAGAAACTTATGACGTACAACAGTGTGGTGACTGTTGAGATGACAAGAGTTAGGATTTTAGTTCCCTAACTTGTAGAAACCTATGACGTACAACAGTGTGGTGACAGTTGAGATGACAAGAGTTAGGATTTTAGTTCCCTAACTTGTAGAAACGTATGACGTACAACAGTGTGGTGACTGTTGAGATGACAATAGTTAGGATTTTAGTTCCCTAACTTGTAGAAACTTATGACGTACAACAGTGTGGTGACTGTTGAGATGACAAGAGTTAGGATTTTAGTTCCCTAACTTGTAGAAACCTATGACGTACAACAGTGTGGTGACAGTTGAGATGACAAGAGTTAGGATTTTAGTTCCCTAACCTGTAGAAACGTATGACGTACAACAGTGTGGTGACTGTTGAGATGACAAGAGTTAGGATTTTAGTTCCCTAACTTGTAGAAACGTATGACGTACAACAGTGTGGTGACTGTTGAGATGACAATAGTTAGGATTTTAGTTCCCTAACTTGTAGAAACTTATGACGTACAACAGTGTGGTGACTGTTGAGATGACAAGAGTTAGGATTTTAGTTCCCTAACTTGTAGAAACCTATGACGTACAACAGTGTGGTGACAGTTGAGATGACAAGAGTTAGGATTTTAGTTCCCTAACCTGTAGAAACGTATGACGTACAACAGTGTGGTGACTGTTGAGATGACAAGAGTTAGGATTTTAGTTCCCTAACTTGTAGAAACGTATGACGTACAACAGTGTGGTGACTGTTGAGATGACAAGAGTTAGGATTTTAGTTCCCTAACTTGTAGAAACCTATGACGTACAACAGTGTGGTGACAGTTGAGATGACAAGAGTTAGGATTTTAGTTCCCTAACCTGTAGAAACGTATGACGTACAACAGTGTGGTGACTGTAATGGTTTGAAGAGAGGATTTTAGTCCCTAACCTGTATTAAGGTAGTACGTACACCTGTCTGGTGACTGTTTTGATGACAAGAGTTAGGATTTTAGTTCCCTAACCTGTATTAAGGTAGTACGTACACCTGTCTGGTGACTGTAATGGTTTAAAGAGAGGATTTTAGTCCCTAACATGTATTAAGGTAGTACGTACACCTGTCTGGTGACTGTTTTGATGACAAGAGTTAGGATTTTAGTTCCCTAACCTGTATTAAGGTAGTACGTACACCTGTCTGGTGACTGTAATGGTTTGAAGAGAGGATTTTAATCCCTAACCTGTATTAAGGTAGTACGTACACCTGTCTGCTGACTGTTTTGATGACAAGAGTTAGGATTTTAGTTCCCTAACCTGTATTAAGGAAGTACGTACACCTGTCTGGTGACTGTAATTGTTTGAAGAGAGAATTTTAGTCCCTAACCTGTATTAAGGTACTAAGTACAAGAGTGTGGTGACTCTAATGGTCACAGAAAAGCTTGGATTCCAATCTGTATCACCCTGCCTATATCCTCCTAGATTAGTCCTGAGAAGGACTGTTCTGGTCACTGGAAATCTTGGACTCCGATCTGGATCACCCTGCCTATGTCCTCCTAGATTAGTCCTGAGAAGGACTGTTGTGGTCAGCAGCAGTTTGCAGCCCTGATCCGGATCTACCTATGAGGGCCGCAAATCTGTCCCTAATCAGCAGCAGACACTCTCCCTACACTCACTGTCTGGAAGGCTGTGTGCCGAGCACAGCGCGCCGGGACTTATAAAGGCTCGGTGACGCTGTGCAGGCCGGCCAATCACTGCTATACCACAACTAACAGGGCTGTGGCATTGCAGTGGTCTGTCAGCCAATCCCTGCACGTGGGCTGGCTCTCAAAAGAGCGCCAACATGGAGAGATGACGACCACGAGCACAGCACGAGTATCGCGAGATTACTCGGTGCTCGGCGAGTCGCCCGAGTACAGTGATACTCGTGCGAGTAACGAGTAGTGCCGAGCATGTTCGCTCAACACTATTAAATATCCTTGGCTGCTGCACTCCCCAGCATAGCAGTTCAAAGGAATTAGGTGTAGAAGGGGTTAAACACTACACTGCCATAAATTTAAGAAGGTTCCAGGAGACAGAATATTATTAGACAAGTGATCTACTGCTATGCCTTTCAGAGGAAAATGCTCCTTCTTCAGTCAACCACAAATGTACATCAGGGGGGCACATACATCTAATATATACTTACCTTAAATTGTCTGTCATCCACTTTCCCCTGGACTTCACGAATGCTACGATCCACTGCGCTGACCGGATGTACACCAACCGCCATATTTGAACACCCAAGTAACAGATGTTTCAATATGGCACCCATTGTTGGTACCAGCCCATTGTGCACTACCACCCTTGGGTTGACGGGGCAATTTAACTCTTCCACTCCTCCACTGGTCACTCCAAATCAGACTATGAACATATGGTACCAGATAAGAGTAAATCAGATGGAGAATCTGGTTCAAACTTAATATGTTCGTTGCTTTATTAAGCAATGGCAAGATATACACAGCAACTGCCCCTACATTTCCGGATACACTACATTTTATAATTCATGGAATGGGCGTACATAATCAGAGAGCAAGGTGGGATTATGTGAAAAGTCAGGTGGGTTTAAGCTAATGTCTATGAGTATATTGGCTAGTTTAATGAGTCCTTTGTCTTTCGTGAGTCCATCCTCCAATCAGTCCAGGTGTCATCTGGTATGCAGCCATCTCCAGTTTTCTCATGGCACAGCCTAGTACCAACACAGCAGGCCTCTCTACTTCAAGGACAACTTGGTACATGGCATCTTGTTTCTTCAGCAGTCTTACATACATCTGCAAAACACCTTGTTTAGAACATATTCATGGATAGGGGGAAGGGAAGCCAAAGGAGAGAGGTGAAAAAGAAGAGAAGGAAAGAATAAGAGAGAGAGAGAGATGAGAGAGATAAATAGATATATATATTTATCTTGAGTACATACCTGAACAGAAGAAAAACTTATTGTTCCATTTAATGCTATAAGCCAATATATTAGTTATAAAAGAAAAACAAATATAAAAGTATAAATGACATAGATATATATATATATTATCAAATATAGGTAAAAATATATCTTTACCATATCTTTACCTCGACAATTTCCCCCTAAACAAGTAAGTTTTTCTCTAAATCTATCCCTAAATTTATTTATAAGGGGTCCTTTGAGACTGTCCATGTGATGGGTAAGGAGACGAATTGGGCTTTTTCAGTCAGACGCCTCAGAAATCTCTTTCCTTGTGAAAGGCACCAAAGCATCTAGACCCCCTACACTGGCTCACATGGAGTTCTCCCCGCTGCACTGTCCCTAATTTAATTCCCTCAACTGCATCTGATGATGGGGGAAATTCTTCGATTGTCTGAGAGAAAGACCCTTGGGTATCTCCCCTAAACTGATACTCCCATCTGTCAATGGATCAGCTTCTTGACAAAAATAAGTACCAGATGAGGCTGCCTTGGTGATGACCTTTTTGTATAGGGGAATGGCATAACAGAGAACCATAGACACAACCAAAATTAGAGCAACTAGTATCAGACAGGCCTGTTGAAGAAACCCTTTAAATCCACCCAACCAACTGGAAAAGAAGGATATATCTACCCCAGCATTAGCTTTTAATTCTGCTGCCAACTTAGTAATTTTCTTAAGGGCTATCATGGTTTTCCCGTTTTCCCCTGAATTTTGCGGGATATATGTACAGCATTCCTCCTCCCCCACCATTCCACAGACCCCGCCCTTTTCAGCTAGGAGCACATCAAGGGCCAACCTGTTTTGAAAAATCATTCTAGTGTTGGGGCCTAATTCCTCAACTATACCCTGGAAAGCATCGCGGCTATAATTGACGAACCTTTGCTCACTGTAATATATATAATTAATCCAATCAACGTTCTTATTGATCTGTACCTGTGGAATTAAGGAAGCGATTCCAACATATACCTGATTTTGGGCCTTAAACTGGTCAGGCACCCCCCCCTTGGCACACCGATAGCATCAATGTATACCTGAGGGTCTTCCTCATAGCCCATGTGGAGTTGATCAATACTTCTCCTTCTCTTGATGGTCTCACTGGAAAACACTGGGTCCCATGGTAAGATTTTGAACTGCATAGCTAGTTTAACCAGGGTGCACTGACCGGTCCAGGCATTGGGCAACCTGGATCGGAGCTTACCATCCCCACACAACCAGTAAATATCATACATATATCGTATATATTAGCTGAATAAATTTATACTTAGAGAGCTGTTTTCATTACAAAATCCCAATTTAAAGGTTCCTACTAACGAAAACCTCAGAACATATTAGAAACGGCCTGGAGAATTGTGTATCAGTTTTACACTATTAGTAACATATAACCTTAAAGGTATAAGACTCATTCTCCCTTGAACATTTTATCATATACTACTATCATTATGGAGGATATACAAAAGAATATGAACTTCTTAAATATCTGCAAATAAGCACAGTTATCCACACGCGAAAGATACATAACAAAAATCATAATCCATTGATTTGTAAAGAGAAAGTACATAAGAACAAAAACATGAGATATACAGCCCTTTGACGATTGACCTGACCACGCATAATAGTCAAACAGATATAATAATATCAGACAGTATAATTACACTTTAAACAATATAAGTATACTTATCAGTAGTCATCCAACTTTCCTAAAAGACAGATCAAAGGGAAATAACAAAACAGCATAGCAAAAAGCATACAGCTATTCACTTATCATAATATGATTAGTATACAGTTAAGCAGGCAAAAATTACATTATTTACTAATTTATTTATTTACTCTACTTAATAACATTTTAACTAGTATATTTTTGACATTTATAATACCTTGGATAGAAGAAAGAGATTTACACATATATTAGGACAATTTTTATACAGTTTTCTTGGTTTCCTTGTCCGCTCACTATTTGTAATTTCCAAACCCATGGAGCGATCGCCGCTCGAAGCCCGTACCTTTCTGAGTTGTGTTGTGTGCAAGAATAATGCAGGATAGTATACACAGCTTACCTGTACCAGGAGCGCACTAGGAGGTACTCACATGATCTCACCCATGACCTATTTTGAGGCGTAAAGTGAGGCCAAGCAGAGACCAGTCTAACCTTTGCTGATGAGAGACATCATGGCCTGCCCTGTCCCCTCTCACGACTCCTAGTTTAACACTGTTAGTGGTTCGGTCAGTCCCTATAAGGCAGTCGACTATAGAGAGGGCTCAGGCCGCCAGACACAACCCGGCTGGGATGGGGCAACCACCCGCCACTACCTTTCCTACCTTTTGTGGTAGCTTACCTTCTACCTCCGAGAGGACAGGACACCTGTGGTGATTGTCAGTGTGATTATACCATCCTAGACTGATAACATGGTGTCTACCTCACCGTAATATACCAATACTGCATTTAGTGGGCTTACCGTATTGTTAAGGAATTCTTCAACCGGAAATCGCTCCATTCGCTCAGAAAGTGCAAGTGAGAACCAAACATTCTGATTACCTCATATGAGGATTCTACCTGCGTCCAATGTAAGAAATCATATCTCCTATACCTGAAAAACAACTCAAAAATCTATTAATATCAAAGATCAGAAAATTCTTATTCAACATTATAATTTAATTTTCTACTAGTTATTTTGAATATAATTTTTTTTTTATTACCGGACAATAAATGGTAGAAAACACCATATGGGCGCTGTACATCAGAGCAGACATATATAACATCACCTTTAATTCAAAATTCCTGCTATCAGCATCTTCTCCGGAAAGCTCCTTACCCCTCCCATATAGAGAAAGATAATGGACTACAAGAAATATTCTCACATAGTAAGGAACAAAGGCTGCTCTGGTAGAAGGAATTTAAGGAGGTGTGGAGGAGTGGTTCACTCCCTTCCATATTTTTAAATCCTTTGGCCTTGATATACTTACAAAATATCCATAAAAAATACACTCAGAAATATCATTTCATCTTCCCACAGCATTAATATATATATTATTTCCCCTTGGGCGCTCAGTATATTAATCTTCCCTCTAGGTAACTTAATTTTTGAAAGGCCTGAATCATAAGAATATATTTGAGGATATCTTTGTTATCCTGATATTACGTCTTATATTTCAGCATATTACAGTTTACACAAACCTTTGTAAAATAATTTGAATACAAGAGAGTCCTAATTACAGCTTCATTTAATACTATATATACTAGTCACAGCTCCCTAAAGCAGTTAAATCTACCTGGCGTCATACACACACACACACACACACACACGTACCAGCATTGGTCTAGGACACTGGTCAAATTATTCCCAGACACAGGTTTAGCTATTTGAATTCCAGGGCAAACCAGGCATCCCCAGGGACTGACTCCTCAGCATGTATTCCATAGATTACCAGCCGCTCCCAGGCCTGCCATCACAGGTCCAGACCTCCAGAACAGCTACTGCACCAGAACACACCATCGCAAGCAACTTCAGGTTTAACCTGTCTTCCCCACTGGAGGGGCTGCAAGAGCCTCAGTCTTCTAACCTCATATTTCTATATATACACGAGCTAGGCACTACTTTTAGTACACATGCATACAAACTTTTTTTCTCGTATAAATCAATAAAAATCTGATTATTATTATTGCATCCAATATTAGGCATTATTATTAATACCAAACTACCATAAATGTGAAAAATCCATCTTTGCCTTTCAGAATCCCTGGAAAGATGGGTAAGATTCCAGTGTACATGTCACAGTGTGCAGATACCACCCTTCACTCGGCCCCCCTCTCTCTGGCTTTCTCACTCTCTCCCTCCCCTCCTTCTAATACAGACAGCTTCTACAAGGTTACGCGCACACAGCTATTTTAGATAAGAAATTCTGAGGCTCACAGGATAAAACAAAGTAATCCTTCTCTCCAAACATAGCTCACAAATTTAATTAACTGTTTCACACTTGTAGCTATGTACAACTAACAATTCTAGCCATTATCTGAGATTCCGTGGCTTAATATTTAACTTTTTAATTTATTCTTTATCACTTCAAGAACTTTCCATGACAGGAAAAATAGTAAAATATATTGATAGACAGACCGTGAACAGAGTGTAGTGGCAGTCGGTGTGACTTCAATGAAACAGAATAATCTCCATAAAATTATATACACCTTATTCTAATTTACCCTAACCACTCTGGAGCTAGAAACACACCCACACATCCGAGGACCTCATATCGCCGCCATGATAGGGTGGTGGCTGGGATGGCATACTCAATAACAATGGCATGGCGGCCATTTTACACTGTATAAAATTATTGTTAGGAAGCAGCTTATAACTAAACACAGGCTCTGCATCATCTTTTCCCCTTTCTCCATCTATTTCTCTTCATTCCTCACTTTTCAGACTACATTCAACCCGTAAATAAACTTGTGCCTGATCTAGCAGCCCTGGTCTTTCAGCTTACTTTTTCTCTCTTGGATGAGATTATTTCATATAGACGGCTGCAATCTCCTTGACAAAGCAATTCTACGTACTTGTATAACTTTTTCACATTCTTAACAGCCTGCTTGCCTTCCCGTGATTCTACCACTATCTTTACTTCTACAGCATTTTCATCTGTAGGGGTACGGTACGCAACATGACGGAATACTACGGCCTGCTGCAGCTCAGTCCGCTGACAGCGACAATCAACACTGTGCCCCTAAAGTGTGGAACGGCTCTTCACACTCCAAGCGTGGCACGGCTCATCACGCTTACTCCAAGCGTGGCATGGCTCATCACGCTTACTCCAAGCGTGGCACGGCTCTTCACGCTTACTCCAAGCGTGGCACGGCTCTTCACGCTTACTATATTCTGCCCCTAGGCTAGACACCAGTGCTTACAGATTGTCCTGTCACGATATTCCAATCGGGAGGCAGTCTCCTCTCCCATAATATAGGTGCCCAAACACCTTAGTCACGTGCAGATATAATAACGTCTCCTATTTTCCTATCTACACCGTCCCCAATCTATACCCTTCTCAGTATCTCACAGTGTCTCTAGATTGGAATTTGAACAATGCAGTTAAACAACAGTCACGGGCCATAAAGTTACACCTCAATTCACAAGCTAACAGCAGGCACAGAAAGGGTTAATTTGCAAGTGAGGAATGAATGATGACCGTGGAGGAGGCGTGGTGTATGAGCGAGCACATGCATAAGGCAATATATCTCGCGTTGCTGGTTCGGAACATAGCTCTGGATCACGCTTAGTCTCACCACTCGACCGGTCACCCCCCTAGACCCAAAGGACACCCCAGACTTAACCAATATTGGCTGAAACACTGTAAGGGCGACACACATATGAATGCGATCTCCACTTACCGTGTTTGGAGGTCGACCAGGGGTCAGCCAATACGGGCGTCATCCAGGGGCATCCGGGCACGGGTCCGTGGGGGTCGCGGATCACTGGCTATGTCCCATCTGGGGTGCCAATTGACGGGGCAATTTAACTCTTCCACTCCTCCACTGGTCACTCCAAATCAGACTATGAACATATGGTACCAGATAAGAGTAAATCAGATGGAGAATCTGGTTCAAACTTAATATGTTCGTTGCTTTATTAAGCAATGGCAAGATATACACAGCAACTGCCCCTACATTTCCGGATACACTACATTTTATAATTCATGGAATGGGCGTACATAATCAGAGAGCAAGGTGGGATTATGTGAAAAGTCAGGTGGGTTTAAGCTAATGTCTATGAGTATATTGGCTAGTTTAATGAGTCCTTTGTCTTTCGTGAGTCCATCCTCCAATCAGTCCAGGTGTCATCTGGTATGCAGCCATCTCCAGTTTTCTCATGGCACAGCCTAGTACCAACACAGCAGGCCTCTCTACTTCAAGGACAACTTGGTACATGGCATCTTGTTTCTTCAGCAGTCTTACATACATCTGCAAAACACCTTGTTTAGAACATATTCATGGATAGGGGGAAGGGAAGCCAAAGGAGAGAGGTGAAAAAGAAGAGAAGGAAAGAATAAGAGAGAGAGAGAGATGAGAGAGATAAATAGATATATATATTTATCTTGAGTACATACCTGAACAGAAGAAAAACTTATTGTTCCATTTAATGCTATAAGCCAATATATTAGTTATAAAAGAAAAACAAATATAAAAGTATAAATGACATAGATATATATATATATTATCAAATATAGGTAAAAATATATCTTTACCATATCTTTACCTCGACAGGGTCACTGCCGGGACACCCCCACCAGGACCCCCAACACCACCACCGGGACACCCTTGCTGGGACCCCCCGCTGTCGCAGCCAGGACCGCCCACTGGGACCCCCACCAGTAGGACACCCCCCGCTGGGACCTCCCACCAAGACCTCCCACCATCGGGACCCCCCTCCCCAGACATTGCCGCGGCGCTGCCTACATACTCACCTTCCTGCAGACACAGCCACCAGGAAAGACCACCGTTTGTGGTCTGTGGTGGAGATGGGGTGAGGATGCATCTGGTGGCTACAGAGAGTGCCGCCCCTTCTCATTCATCACAGGCCATGTACATGAATGTGTGTGTACATGCATATCTGTGTATGTATGTGGTGTGTGTGTGTATATGTAGTGTGTCCCTCACCAGACATTGCCACGGCGCTGCCTGCATACCCACCTCCATGCAGCCACAACTTCCAGGAAAGACCGTGGTTTGTGGCCTGTGGTGGAGATGGGGTGAGGATGCATCTGGTGGCTACAGAGGGCAGTGCCCCTTATCTCATTCATCACAGGCCACCTCCATGCAGCCACAGCCGCCAGGAAAGATCGCAGCTTGTGGCCTGTGATGAATGAGATAAGGGGCACTAGGAGGTGGCAGCGCCGTGGCAATGTCTAGTGAGGGACACACCACATATACACATGCCACATACATACACAGACATGCATGGACACACATTCATGTACACACATAGACAAGCATACACACAGTATAATGTCCCCACACACACATACACATGCACACATACACACAAATATGCACACACATACACAGACACATACATACACAGTCCCCACACCCATACACACATACGCACATACACAAGCATTCACATACACACATACACATGCATGCACATACACACAAATACGCACATACACACACACATACATGGAAGCATGCACATACACACACACACATAAGCATGCACATATACACACATATACAGTACACGCACGCAAGAACGCACATACACACAAACACGCACATAAATGCACACACATACATGCAAGCACGCACACACACGCATGCACAAACATGCATACACACATGGGAGTGCATACATACATGCAGATATATACATGCAGATACACACATATGCACACATACACGCACATACAGTACCATTCAAAAGTTCAATAGGACCTTGCCGGAAAGCGTAAAATAGATATTTTTATGATTCGGACCCTTTCTAAGTAAAAGTTACTTAAAGAAAGGGTCCGAAACATGTGACCGGAGTTCCCGCGAGAACTGATGTCACCACAGGTCCTGGAAGACACAGGATCATACCGGAGGCTTCGGTGGACCGCGGACAGGTGAGCATACATGATTTTTTTATTTTTAACACTTTCTTTCATTTAGGTAATGTTTATTTTGGCTGAAAATGCGGCAGATGCGGTTTTCTGACCGCATCTGCCGCATTTTCGAACCAAAATCGAACATGTTCGATATTCGCTGAATTTGAACCAAATTGTTCGAATTCGGCGAATGACTCGAATAGCGCCAAAATCAACTCGAATTTGAGATTGGCGAACTATTCGAATCGAACATCGCTCATCTCTAATTGTAAACTCTTATGAGTAGTGCTGT
>JARQOC010002875.1:0-21089 GCA_033576535.1 Allobates femoralis | reverse complement strand
ATTACACTTTATCATTAGAGTCTATGAGTCGCATCTCACTGTTTTGTACATTGGTGCAATATATTCTGATTCAATATTAGCTGAGCTGCATTATCTTTCAACTGGGTTTGATGATTGCTATTTATGATTTTCTTGTTTTTTGATCAATGCCACCTATATTGTCCTGGAATCTCTTGTTTTTTTCATTCTTTCATGTCAGCAGGCTTGCCTTCCTGTGAGTCTAGTCACCAGCAGGTCCTAATCAAATATTTAAACCCATGTTTGGGTCTCATGATACAACTATTCTGATGACATCTGGGGCCATAGTCATTGCTGTGTTGGTGGTTGTCCATCACACATTTTAAGTGTTTTTATTCTGTTTGTGTTTTTTGCTCATATTTCTCTGTATTATTGTTAACCCCTTCATGACCCAGCCTATTTTGACCCTAAAGACCTTGGCCTTTTTTGCAATTCTGACCAGTGTCCCTTTATGAGGTTATAACTCGGGAACGCTTCAACCGATCCTAGCGATTCTGAGATTGTTTTTTCGTGACATATTGGGCTTCATGCTAGTGTTAAATTTAAGTCGATAATTTTTGCGTTTATTTGTGAAAAAATCAAAAATATGGCAAAAATTTTGAAAATTTCACAATTTTCACATTTTTAATTTTTTTTTCTGATAAACAAGAGAGATATGTGACAGAAAAAAGTTATTAAATAATATTTCCCACATGTCTACTTCACATCAGCACAATTTTGGAAAAAAAAATTTTTTGTTAGGACGTTATAAGAGTTCAAAGTTCATGAGCAATTTTTCATTTTTCAACCAAAATTTACAAAACCATTTTTTTAGTGACCACATCACATTTGAAGTCCTTTTGAGGGGTGTACATGACAGAAAACACCCAAAAGTGACACCATTCCAAAAACTGCACCCCTCAAGCTACTCAAAACTACATTCGAGAAGATTATTAACCCTTCAGGTGCTTCACAGGAACTAAAGCAAAGTGGAAACAAAAAATGGATATTTTAATTTTTTTATCAAAAATGTTCTTTTAGCCTCAATTCTTTCATTTTCACATGGGCAACAGGATAAAATGGATCTTAAAATGTATTGTGCAAATTCTCCCGAGTACATCGATACCTCATATGTGGTCATAAACCACTGTTTGGGCGCACGGCAGGGCTCAGAAGTGAAGGAGCGCAATTTGACTTTTGGAGCTAATTTTACATTCAAAAAGTGAAATTGCGCTCCTTCCCTTCTGACCCCTGCCGTGCGCCCAAACAGTGGTTTATGACCACATATGAGGTATCGGTGTACTCAGGAGAAATTGCCCAACAAATATTAGGATGAATTTTATGCTGTTGCCATGTGAAAACGAAAAAATTTAGGCTAAAAGAAAATTTTTGTGAAAAAAAAAGTACTATTTCATTTTCACAGATCAATTTGTAAAGCACCTGGGGGTTCAATATGCTCACTACCCATCTAGATATGTTCCCTTGGGGGTCTAGTTTCCAAAATGGGGTCACTTGTGGGGGAGCTCCAATGTTTAGGCACGCAGGGGCTCTCCAAACGCGACATGGTGTCCGCTAACAATTTGAATAAAAATCAGCTCAAATTGTTAGCTGTAACCATGTTGTGTTTAGTGAGCCCCTGTGTGCCTAAACATTGGGGCTCCCCCACAAGTGACCCCATTTTGGAAACTAGACCCCCCAAGGAACGTATCTAGATGCATAGTGAGCACTTTGAAGCCCCAGGTGCTTCACAAATTCATCCATAAAAATGAAAAAGCACTTTTTTTTTCCACAAAAAAATTCTTTTTTCATTATTATGGATCAATTTGTGAAGCACCTGGGGTTGAAAGTGCTCACTATGCATCTAGATACGTTCCTTTGGGGTCTAGTTTCCAAAATGGGGTCACTTGTGGGGGAGCTCCAATGTGGAGACGCACAGGGGCTCTCCAAACGCGACATGGTGTCCGCTAACAATTTGAATGCAAAATGAGCTCAAATTGTTAGCGGACACCATGTTGCGTTTGGAGAGCCCCTGTGCGTCTCCACATAGGAGCTCATCCACAAGTGACCCCATTTTGGAAACTAGACCCCCAAGGGAACGTATCTAGATGCATAGTGAGCACTTTGAACCCCCAGGTGCTTCACAAATTAATCTGTAAAAATGAAAAAGTACTTTTTTTCCGCAAAAATCTTTTTTTTTCAATAATTTGTGAAGCACCTGGGGGTTCAATATGCTCACTACCCATCTAGATATGTTCCCTGGGGGGTCTAGTTTCCAAAATGGGGTCACTTGTGGGGGAGCTCCAATGTTTAGGCACACAGGGGCTCTCCAAACGCGACATGGTGTCCGCTAACAATTTGAATAAAAATCAGCTCAAATTGTTAGCTGTCACCATGTTGCGTTTGGTGAGCCCCTGTGTGCCTAAACATTGGGGCTCCCCCACAAGTGACCCCATTTTGGAAACTAGACCCCCCAGGGAACGTATCTAGATGCATAGTGAGCACTTTGAACCCCCAGGTGCTTCACAAATTCATCCGTAAAAATAAAAAAGTACTTTTATTTCCACAAACATTTTCTTTTTTCATATTTACAGATTAATTTGTGAAGCACTGGGGTGTTCAAAATGCTCACCACCCATCTAGATAAGTTCCCTGGGGGGTCTAGTTTCCAAAATGGGGTCACTTGTAGGGGAGCTCCAATGTTTAGGCACATAGGGGCTCTCCAAACGTGACATGATGTCCGCTAACAATTTGGGTTGATTTCCATTCAATTTGTTAACAGACACCATGTCGCGTTTGGAGAGCCCCTGTGTGCCTAAACATTGGAGCTCCCCCACAAGTGACCCCATTTTGGAAACTAGACCCCCCAGGGAACGTATCTAGATGTATAGTGAGCACTTTGAACCCCCAGGTGCTTCACAAATTGATCCGTAAAAATGAAAAAGTACTTTTTTACCACAAAATATTTTTTTTTTCATTAATTTGTGAAGCACCTGGGGGTTCAATATGCTCACTACCCATCTAGGTAAGTTCCCTGGGGGGTCTAGTTTCCAAAATGGGGTCACTTGTAGGGGAGCTCCAATGTTTAGGCACACAGGGGCTCTCCATACGCGACATGGTGTCCGCTAACAATTGGAATTGTTAGCGGACACCATGTTGCGTATGGAGAGCCACTGTGTGACTAAACATTAGAGCTCCCCCACAAGTGACCCCATTTTGGAAACTAGACCCCCCCAAGGAACGTATCTAGATGCATAGTGAGCACTTTGAACCCCCAGGTGCTTCACAAATTGATCCGTAAAAATGAAAAAATTATTTTTTTGTGGAAAAAAAGGTACTTTTTTAATTTTATGGATCAATTTTTGAACCACTTGGGGGTTCAAGTACTCACTATGCATCTAGATACGTTCCTTGGGGGGTGTAGTTTCCAAAATGGGGTCACTTGTGGGGGAGCTCCAATGTTTAGGCACACAGGGGCTCTCCATACGCGACATAGTGTCCGCTAATAATTGGAGCTAATTTTCCATTCAACTTGTTAGCGGACACCATGTCATGTATGGAGTGCTCCTGTGTGCCACCAGCACAAGGGCAACTGGAAGAGTTGGGGTACAGCACCAGAAAATGGCACCTCTAATGTGCTATTTTCTGGGGTGGCTGTGAATTGCAATTTGCAGCGTGGGGGGGCACAACATTTGGGTCTCTCCACGATGAGGATTGCAGCCCCCCAACTACCAAGTTGTACCTGGCTGGCATCCAAAAATAAGGCAAAGCTCCTTGTCATTTTATTGGTAGAAGTAAAAAAAAAAAATGACGTGGGGCTCCGCCGTATTTTTGGTCAAGCCAGGTACAACTTGGCAGCTACGGACTGCCAGCAACCCCCAGCTGCCTCGTTGTACCTGGCTGGTAACCAAAAATACAGCAAAGCCCATTTTTTTTTTCTAGGACTAATTCTAGAAAAAAAAATGGCGTGGGGCTCCGCCATATTTTTGGTCCAGCCAGGTACAACTTGGCAGCTACGGACTGCCAGCAACCCCCAGCTGCCTCGTTGTACCTGGCTGGTACCCAAAAATACAGCAAAGCCCTTTTTTTTTCTTTCTAGAACTACACTATACTAGATGTACACTATAATATAATAATGAGTAATCAGGGATGAATATAGTGGTTAATACACTGATATCACGGATATCTATATTGGAGCACATGCACTATGTATTTACACTTATGTCACTATGGTATATGTGAATGTATATTACTTTTTATAGATTTTATTCACATTTCTATGTTAATCAGCAATTATGTAAGCACCCTATATATGTAACACCAGTTTGCACAGAACACTATGCTTGAGAAAGACCTGTTATAGGTCGAAACGTCGCACCACTTGGGGCTATATTAAACCTGTTGGTTGTTGATAAGACGCTGGAGTGCTGCCTGTTTTTTCTGGGAAGTATAATACACTGCATTGGACATTGCAAGTTTACAGGATATATTGCACCCATCTTTGAGTGGAAGTTTGTGCTGATTTCTTTTTTCTATTTTTGCTATAGAACTAATTCTAGAAAAAAAAAATGGCGTGGGGCTCCGCCATATTTTTGGTCCAGCCAGGTACAACTAGGCAGCTGGGGGCTGGATTCCACAGCATGGAGAGGCCCAAGCGTTCTGGGCCCCCCATGCTGCGAATTGCAGCCCGCAGCCGTCCAAAAAAATGGCGCATTCATTGAAGCGCCATTTTCTGGCGCTGTACCCAGACTCTTCCAGTTGCCCTGGTGCCGGTGGCAAACTGGGTAATAAAGGGGTTAATGCCAGCTTGTTATTGGCAGCTGGCACTAAGCCCGAGATTCATAATATAGGGCCAATGTTAGACCCGCCATTAGGAATCTCTGGTAAATAGTCAGAAAATAGACACAGAGAAAAATCTTTTTATTTGAAAAAAAAAACAAATAAAACTTGGACTCCATCTTTATTATAAAGATCCGACGTAGTCCACAACGAAGGTCCCACGGCGCTCGACTGCCTCCGACGTAGTCCACAACGAAGGTCCCACGACGCTCGATCGCCTCTGCTCAATCCAGAGATTGCAGCAAGGGATCAAGTGTCCTCTTCCTACAGACTCTGGGGTCAGAGTTATGGTGCACTGTGTGACAATGATCTGTCATACAGTGCACCATGACTATGATCCCAGAGACTACAACAAGAGGATACTCATCCGCAGTCATCCACGTACGCACACATCCACGGACGCACACATGCACGGACACGCTAACACACATCCACGGACGCACACATGCACGGACACACTAACACACATCCACGGACGCACACATGCACGGACACACTAACACATATCCACGGACACACACATGCACGGACACACTAACACACATCCACGGACGCTGGAGTTCACACACATCCACATACGCACATCCACCCACGCACGCATCCACGGACGCACACATGCACGGACACACTAACACACATCCACCATGCACGGACACACTAACACACATCCACGGACGCACACATGCACGGACACACTAACACACATCCACGGACGCACACATGCACGGACACACTAACACACATCCACGGACGCACACATGCACGGACACACTAACACACATCCACCATGCACGGACACACTAACACACATCCACGGACGCACACATGCACGGACACACTAACACACATCCACGGACGCACACATGCACGGACACAGTAACACACATCCACGGACGCACATATGCACGGACACACTAACACACATCCACGGACGCACACATGCACGGACACACTAACACACATCCACGGACGCACACATGCACGGACACACTAACACACATCCACGGACGCACACATGCACGGACACACTAACACACATCCACGGACGCACACATGCACGGACACACTAACACACATCCACGGATGCACACATGCACGGACACACTAACACACATCCACGGACGCTGGAGTTCACACACATCCACATATGCACATCCACGCACGCATCCACGGACGCACACATGCACGGACACACTAACACACATCCACGGACGCTGGAGTTCACACA
This sequence comes from Allobates femoralis, assembly GCA_033576535.1. Taxonomy (NCBI): domain Eukaryota; kingdom Metazoa; phylum Chordata; class Amphibia; order Anura; family Aromobatidae; genus Allobates; species Allobates femoralis. The sequence goes on along the minus strand of JARQOC010002875.1, from coordinate 15,028 downwards.
CATCCACATACCCACATCCACGCACGCATCCACGGACGCACACATGCACGGACACACCAACACACATCCACGGACGCACACATGCACGGACACACTAACACACATCCACGGACGCACACATGCACGGACACGCTAACACACATCCACGGACGCATGCACATATCCATCCATCCATTCATTCATTCATACTTACCCATGAGGAGGAGGAGCCTCTGAGAGGAGGAGGGACCACACCGCAGCTGCATCGGAAGGCGGCGGGCTGCTCCGGAATGGGTGAGTGGGGCTAGAGGTGGGGGACTAGGCCTGGGGGGGGGGAGAGTGAGCAGGGGAAGGTGGGGGGGGGATGAGCAGGGGGAGAGGAGGCTGTGCAGGCTGGCGGGCTCAGGCGCCGGCCGGCACTGCATTACAGAAGGAGGAGGGCGGGTGGATCGCGGGGACGCGGGGGGGGCAGGCCGGACACAAGGGGGGCTGGAGGTAGGGGGACAAGACACAGGAGGGGCTGGAGGAGGAAGGGGGCAGGGGCACACAGAGGAATGACGGCGGCTGCATCAGGAGTGCAGCCGCCGCAGAAGAAGCTGATCGGAGGGGCGGGGGGGGGGGCCGATAGGCGGCAAGGGGGGGCCCTAATGCTTCCTGGAGCTGGGGGGGCTGAGTAGGGGGAGGGCACCAGCCGATCCGCCCGTCCAGATCTGATTGGAGAGCTCCAATCAGATCTGGGAGGGGGAATCGCTGTGATTTCTCAGATCTGCAGTTTCACTTTTAAACTGCAGATCGGAGGGGCCCTGGGCACGGGGGGGTTAATCCACCCCCCGTGGGGTGTACTACAGGTTGTCACTGTGCATTATGTACAGTGACACCTGAGTCACCCCCCTCACACGCGCCGCAGGAGCGCGATCATTCCATGGCCCACCGTTTGGGCCAAAGGTCGGGAACGAACTTGTTTTCATGGCCCAAACGGTGGGCCAAGGGTCGTGAAGGGGTTAATAAAGATTTACAAATTTTTTGAATTATTGGTCTGTTTCTCTGATCCCGGTCATCCATACATGCTTTCTGGTTCTTTCCTCCCTTTCATTATTGGTGTATAGCATGTGACTGGTGGATCGCCTTCTAGTGCCACTCTAACACATTTCTTTGCAGATCATCTGTAGTCTGACATGTGGTACTTCCGAGTGACCTGACTGCTGGGACTTGCTCCTCAGGTCCACGTCTTGCATCAGAACGCAGGATTGGATCTACACCTCATTACAGATGATGCCCAAATGGGGAAGTGGGGTGGAGTTTCAGGTGACATAGGTCTCACTCTCCATCTCCTCTCCATAATGCCACTGTGGGTCTGGTTCTGCCAACCCACCTTCTGCCCACGGGGTGGTTAGATAGATTAAATTATTCATCCTCTGAGTCGAGATCAGCCATGCCTTGCAGGGGATCCATGAAGAAACGACTTCAGTGCGAAATCCAGACAGAGTACCGACGTGCCAGGGGTCTGGGAGTGCAGACAGAGGTAAGATGGCATGAGATGCTGTTAAAGTTCAGCGGGTTTGGGTGCATTGGTATGCTTTCATAATGGACCCGCCTCTTACATTATAGTTGAGTATTTGCACACTGTTGTTGCCTAATGCCTAGCTGCTAATTAACACCTGTATGTCAAGCCACAATGTATATGAACTGGGTTGCGGATACTTGGTTGCAATCAATATTGAACCGTGACATGTTGGCATGAAAGATAATGATGAAAATTAATAAGTTTATTCAGTTCACCAGTCACCATCAATTCATCTGGAATGCTGAATAAGCCTACTGGGCACTGCAGGGATGCCAGGACAACTGGAATATGCCTTACACATGATATGTGAGCCCCGGTGGGGTCGATGCTGTAAAAGTATGTAAAACATTATGAAATTAACAGTGCTATAGAAATGAATACATATTATTATTAGGAGTATTATGATTATTATGATATTAAATAGTGATTGAACAGTTTTAATAAGCAATAGCCATACTCTGGGGTTTCATCAGTGTGAACAGACCTATAAGATTTTGGATGTGAAGCATATAATGGCCATATGCTATTTTTTATATATTGCTTTAACATATAAGTGTAGAACAGATAGCCTCGCATGCTGGTGACCCTCTGCAATTATAAAAATAATAATAATAATAATAATAAAAAAAAAAAAAATTCACAAAAAAATCCCTTAAAAATATAAAGCTCTCTTAAACTGATGTTTTAAGGACATTGTAAAAGCTTCCAGGACTTCTCAGCTGCTGCCACATCTGGCATGGTTTCCAAAATGTAGACCCTGTAGGTGTCAAAAACACCTGCACACTCCATGAAGCTTAAAAAAATTCACAAAAATTCTACAGTTTAACACAAGCCAGTAGACCTGATGGCTGGGGACACTCCTAACCATAAGTTAGGTATAGTCCCCAGCCAACGGGTCTTCCGGTGAGTGTTTTGGCCCCAAATAAACAGATAACGTTTTAGAGCTATTTTACATTTTGAACTTTTTCTCTAACTTTCGACTTTTGGGGAAAGAGTTCGGGTTTCCGATCACCGAATTGAATCAGTCATGTTCTTGCTGAGTTTAAAATTGGTGAACATAATTGAGCAAAGTTCGCTCATCTCTACAGATTACATGAGTTGCTTCATCCTTTGCAATCTGAAAAAAGGCCCAGGCTAGGCAAAGGTTAGCGCCCATGTGGCCTGCAGAATTGCTACGGTTTCAGCACAGAGGCAGAGTTGTAGCTGAGAACGCAGTGCTTGGTGTGATTGCAGCACTCCTTCTCTGTCCAGGAAGCCACAACCTAAGCTCATCAGTTTCATCCTCCACTTCCTCTGCTGAGCTCATCAAATGCGTGCCTATGGGTTGACAGTAAGTGGGATCTAGAACCTCATTTTTCACCTTTTGTATTCTCACACTGCTTGCCCTCACAGCCACTTTTTTCCCACCCTGAGTACAAAGTCAAGTAGGCGATTGACTCAGGTATCTGAGCCTCTTCATCAGCATCATTATCTGCACCAGAAGGGGTTAATGCCGGGTAACGAGGGCCTAGATTATGCTCACATCCTACTTTGTCCAATCCAGCTCTCAAAGATTTTGTTTATAATTGCAGATTGTTTCCTCCTTTTAACTTAGTCAAGCTTTGGAGCAGACCTCTGTTTCACAGGCTATAGTATGATTGAAAAGCTCTGCAGACTTGCCCATCTGCGTTGACCCACAGTCAGTAGGTTGGCTAGAGACTTGTGACACATAAAGAAACAAGTGTTTTGTATTAACACTTCTGAGGACTGGACAGTATGTGATGTTGAAGTTGAGGTGGCGAATAGGCTGCTCGATGGAGCGCTTCATATCCATTTTTTAACCCTGCTCTTTCTGGGTCTCATCAACAAGTCGTAGTAATGTGCTGCTGTCTAAGAAAGGAAAAGTGTTTGTTGAGCAGAGCTTTCAGTAACTTTAGCACCTACACCATGGACACCAGGTATTACCCCTTACCACCATGCCTGTTCCCCTTTCCACCACGACCATGGCTTTTACCACAATGAGACTGTCCCTGAGCTCTAAAAAATTAAACAAAGGAGACAAAGAGGCGCAGATTGTGCCTTATCACTTGAGACAAATAAAGGTGGCCTCACAGTTAACACGCTCACCTGGTCAGGTTGTGATCACCCACAACCGGCTTGTATGCCTGAGTTACAGCTGCCACATGGCAACACAAAACCCACAGTCATAATTACCACTAAATAATTAGACAACTGACACTTGCTTTGATGGATCAAAAATTGGCCGTGTGGCTTTATTAAGGTATAAAAATTCTTTATTAAAATATTCAAATAAATATTATCTTAAAAACACTGTTTCCAAAAACCATCCATAAATACCATGTAATTCCATAAACCTTTAGTACCAACAAATGGGCCAAAATCCGCCCAAATGCAATTCATTCTTTTTTTTTTTATATTATTTAATACAAAAAATAAATAACAAGAAGTATAAAGAAAAAACAAAAAGGGAGGGGAGGGTGGGAGTTTGAAGTCCTGTCAGAGTCTGATGACCTGCCAGGAAAACGTCAGTATATATACCCCTCTCTAATTGGTGCCCAATCCAGGTGACCAATCAGGGAATGTCACCAGGGAACATCTGGCAGTTGCCAAAGGTCACTAAACAACTGCCAGAGGCCATCCACATCTGATAGGCTCAGCTGTAAACAATCCCCGATTGGTCAAAACACTCAGCCACTGACAGACTCACTAAATTTTTCTGTCAGGGTTTGTGCAGCCATGTTGCTCCCCGCAAAAGCTTAGGGAGCAATCCAGGACCCACACCGCCACGTGCACCGTGGGAAAAGATTCAGAAAACCAAATAGGAGTGGTGTCTCCAGTCCGTGCTGCTGCTCAAAATGATGTGAAGGAAGATAATGCCTGTATGTGCTGCTCCTTTATTCGACCTCTCACCAACCCGTTTCGGTGCAAACCTTGCACCTTCCTCAGGGTTACATTACATATAACACTTTGAAAATGGCAACAACATGAAATTGCTGGTTCTTATATGCCAAGGACATGTGACTTACTCAGCAAATCACATAAGCCCTTGTGTGCAAAAAGTGCCATTTTTTTATGCACGCTGATTGGCTGCCTGGCTTACCCAAAGTAAGTGCTGGAAAGAAAAAAAAATAGAGACCTGAGTTTATTTGACTTGAGACCTCTCCCCACCCTCTCCTCTCTTCACCTGCTATCCTAGACACTGACCCTCATGATAACAGAGAACAGAAGCATTACTGCTAAAAAGCAGTAAAGCTTTTTGTCATTGAACAGTTACTGAACAAAACTCGCATTTCTGACTTTTCATCAAAATATTCAAGTTCAAGGGACTGAACGAACATTGCTAAATTCGGTCTGGATTCAAAATTGGCCAGCATGTTAAAGCAAAGTTCGCTCATCACTAGTCATCAGAGCAAAATACTGCCAAAATATGTGCTTAATATGCAGCAAATATGCATTTGTGAACACTAACATTGAGGTATTCATGGAAAGTGTGCGCATTTCCAGTGCAGTGCTAGAGTGTGGTGTCAGCTTTTAGATAAGCTGCGGCTGCGATAAAGTAACACCTGAGTCACAAGAAAGGCTTTTGCCCTATCTTAGGCTGCGTTCACACATTGCGTATTTTGCCTCGCTTTTTTACACGCGCTTTTCAAAATACGCATGTGTTTTATGTCTGCCAGCAAAGTGAATGGGAAATTCACTTTGCCGTGCAGACAGTGCGTAAAAATACGCAGTGCTTTTTTCAGGGAGAAAGCGCAGCTGCGTAAAGAATTGAGATGTTGGGGCGTGACCTGGCCATGGAAGTGTGAGGAAGCACCTCCATAAGCTCTGCAGACCCGGGACTTTATAGAGCTATTCAACTTCACAATCTCTGCTCCAATGTCACGGAGAAAGAAGCCTGAAGATGCTGTGACAGCCCTGACACCTCCTGAGAAGCAAGGGAGAGAGGCAGGCATGACAAAACTGTTTGGGACAGCAGGAAGAAAGGCAGCACACTCCTCTGTAATGGCACAGGGAGGACCTCATGCTCAGAAGCTGCAGGCACAGTCACCTTCACAGCTGCCACAGAGAAACCCCCGCAAACAAAACACTGGAAGCCAGGTAACAGCTGCTATCAGCTCCTCAGATAAGGGGAAGGAGAGATCAAGGGAGTCTGCAGTTGTGGAAACATTAGAGGAGATTGCAGACACTGGAGAGGAGACCGAGGAGACATGGAGGGATACTCCCCCCTCCCCTACACATGCTGCAGTAATGGTGCCTGCTTCAGACCAGTCCAACAGCTCATACTCTGAACTGAGGGCTATTAGGAGCATGATTGCTGCTCTCCCCACCAGACAAGACCTAGACTGTTTAATGGCCCGCATGGAGGCATCCCAAGCCAAAGCCCTGAGCCCCATTAAGGAGGATATAGAGACTCTAAAGTCACAATCCACTGCTGTGTCTGAGACCATAGCTGCCATTGAAGAGAGAGTCACTGCCTTGGAGAGACATGCTACACGCTCTAATGCACATATTGTTGCCCTGATTCTACAAGCAGATGACCAGGAGAATAGGGAAAGGCGCAACAACATACGCCTGAAAGGATTGCCTGAGACCATTACAGCTAATATGCTCCTTGACAGGACTCTAGACATCTTTAATACGGTAACACAAAGATCACCAGGCTCATCATATAAAATTGATAGGATACATAGAGTATCTCGCCCTGGCCCAATTGACCCAGACAACCCCAGAGATGTTCTGTGTAGATTTCATAATTTTACAGACAAGGATGCTCTGATACAAGCGGCTTGGTCTTTTGGCGACATTCTGATTGACAACGTAAATGTTCGCCTCTTCCCAGATGTTTCTAGTCGCACCTTGTATATGCGACGGCAGCTGCGCCCCTTACTTGTGAAGATTAAAGAGCGGGGAGCCACGTACCGCTGGGGTCATCCCTTCCATCTTATAGTGAGAAGAAACAACAAGACATATTATCTTTGGCATAGGGATGACCTTCCTGGACTATTTTCGTTCTTGGATATCCCATCCATCCCGATCCCGGATTGGCTCTCTTTGGAAGGATTTCAGAGGTTCGCAACAATGGGCCGCCAACGCAGTTCCCTTTCAGATGCTCTCCGCAAGAGGAAGACACGGAGTGGCAATGCTCCACGTACGCCCTCGTCACAGCCTGGCAGCCCGAGGGGCGGAAGAGACGAGGCGTTTGCAGAGGTCTTACCAACATGAGATTCCTGATCCACCTTTGTTGGAACTGATTGAGCTATATGAGGTTGATGCCTCAGACCTCACCCAGAATTGCTCTAGACTGGTCTGCCTGGTAACAATTGTTATATAAAAAGATAGTGCATTCGTTACGTATAACAAATTTATTAAGGGTTTTGTGTTGCTTTTTCCCTTTTATCGATTGTAACTTTTTCTTGTTGACTTTTAAAGAAGTTGATAATGTGGTGTAAAGAGATGATCTTGATGATATACAAGAGTCCTGGGTCTGTGGATCGTTGCCTTTTGGTCAGTTACGGTCCCTACGACTCTCTCTCTTTCTCTTTTCTGTTTTCTTAGAGAGAGTTGATTTGCTGGCTTGACCGGCTTAGACTAAAATAGTCTTATCTTCCCTTTAATCTTTTTTTCTCAATCTCTTTGTTTTACACTCCTCTACACCTCCCTCCCCTCTTACCTCCCCCTCTTTCCTGTACCTTGGTCCCCTTTTTCCTTGAAGTTCCTAGTTAGCAGAAGGGAACACTATGACACATAGCACCCTATCTGCTATACAAATTGGCACGCTGAATGTGCAAGGTCTACATGATGCAGGGAAAAGATCTATTTTGTTTAACTATTTGAAAACTAACAAAATTCATGTTGCTTTTCTTCAGGAGACTCATATGTGCGAGAACAAGCCTTATAAGCTCTCCAGTCATTGGTTTCCTTCATCATATCACAGCTTATCTAATAATTCACACTCTTCTGGTTCCAGTATCGTGATATCGAGGTCGATACCATGGGAATTTGTGGACTCCTGCAGTGGTGGCAACGGAAGACTCCTTATGGTAAAAGGTAAGATCGCCTCCAGAACATATACATTTGCCTCGCTATACCTCCCTAACTCTGGTCAGATCACAACGCTCCTGCAGTTTTTAGATAAAATTGAGGTCTTCGCAGAGGGAACGCTGGTTCTAGGGGGAGATTTCAATGTTACACTTGACCCCGACCTTGACACGTCTCGAGGCAGGTCTAGTATGTCTAAAGCAGCTATTAGAAGGTTGAACAGAGCCTCCATGATCACCAATTACTAGATGCTTGGCGCCTCTTGTTCCCTACCTCTAAAGACTATACCTTTTACTCCCCAATACATGACGTATATTCTAGACTTGACTTCTTTCTCCTGAGACACACTGATCTGACACAACTAATAGATGCTTCTATTGAGCCGATTTCCTTTTCAGACCATGCCTTGGTTAAGATTTCCCTTATGCTCCACTCCCCGATCCCAAGACAGTGGCAATGGAGGCTAAACGCTTCTTTATTAGAAGACACAGTAGTCCTAGCGGACGTCTCTAAATCATTGAAGGATTACTTTGATTTAAATGTTTCCACAGATGTGACACCTGGGGGAGTGTGGGAGGCTCACAAGTGTGTAGTTCGAGGCATTTTAATCAAACATGGTGCCCGACTTAAGAAAATTAGAGATACAGAAATCCAAGATCTAATGATTAGACTGAGAGACCTTGAAACTAGGCATAAACGTCACTCCCTCCCTGATCTGAAGAGAGAACTATTAGATGTTAGGGAGAAGCTACGCACTACTTTACTATATAAGGCAAAAGGGGTACTTACCAGATGCCGTAGACATTTCTATGAATATGGGAATAAGTCCGGTAGAGCTTTGGCGAGGGCCTCTAGAATTTGCAGAGCTACTACGTATGTTTCTGAAATATCACACCCAGATACCTCAAAACGCTCAAAGTTTCCCCACGACATAGCTGAGGCATTCAAACATTACTATACCGCTTTGTATAATCTTGACACGACTAAAGCGCCGGTAGCATTGAATGCACTTACATCACGCATAAGAAAATATATTACATCTTCGGCTATGCCGAAATTGGCGGATTCAGTTTCGCAATCCTTAGAGATGCCTATCTCAGATCAGGAGATTGAAGATGCGTTGTCCTCATCTAAATCGGGGAAAGCACCTGGCCCAGATGGGTTTACGGTTGGTTATTATAAAAAATTAAAAGAAGCTCTATTACCACACCTAAAAGCCTTTTTTAATGCCTTGGCGATATCTACACCACCCAAAGATGCATTAAGAGCTAATATAACAGTGATTCATAAACCAGGGAAAGATCCTCTGCTATGCTCCAGTTACCGCCCAATATCCCTGCTGAACGTAGATATTAAGCTTTTTGCAAAAATTTTGGCGGCAAGACTCTCCCCGTTCATACCGGACTTGATTCACCCAGATCAGACGGGATTTGTCACGGGTAGGGAGGCCAGAGACAACACCACCAAAGCTATAGACTTAATTTATACAGCCAAGACATCTAAAACCCCGCTGATGTTACTATCTACAGACGCAGAAAAAGCGTTCGATCGCGTACATTGGACTTTTATTAAAGAGACATTGTCTCACATCGGATTGGGAGCTAAGATGCTTGGTTGGGTGCTCTCTCTGTACTCCGTCCCGTCGGCAAGAGTGCGGGTCAACGGGATCCTTTCGGAGTCATTTGATATTAACAATGGCAGGTGTCAGGGATGCCCGTTGTCCCCATTAATTTTTATTTTGACTCTCGAACCGTTATTGCGTCATGTCCGAATGAATGGAGATATTTCAGGCATGCAAGTAAAATCAGGTGTACATAAAATTGCGGCTTATGCAGACGATCTCCTGTTCTTTCTAACAAATCCAGAGGTTTCTCTCCCCATTTTATTGAAAGAATTGGAGACATATTACACTCTCTCCAATTTTAAAATAAATAGATCAAAATCTGAGGCCCTAAATGTGTCGCTTCCCCTGAGTCAAATTACTAGAATACAGAACGCCTTTACATTTCATTGGTCTCCTAAATCTCTTCGCTATTTAGGGGTACAGATTACTCCAGATGTTAGAGATCTGTATGGTGCAAATTTTCCTTCACTGCTGCGGTCAATTACAGTAGACTGTGAGAGATGGCTATTGTCTACTTTCACATGGGCTGGTAGATGCCAGCTTTTCAAAATGAATATCCTTCCGAGGATATTATATTACCTACAGACATTACCTATCACCATTCCATTATCCTTCTTTAAGACAATTGCACAACTGCAGACAAAATTCATCTGGAGTAACTCGAAACCACGTCTAGCGAGATCAATCCTGTATAGACGCAAAAAAGATGGTGGTGTGAATCTCCCAAATATCAAACTGTATTACATAGCCACCCACCTCACGCGGGTAATAGATTGGTGCAGGCATGGTACAAATAAATTGTGGGTACAAATCGAACAGGATTTTACTCCTTTCAGACTTCAGACATTACCCTGGGTGTCACTTCGAAAAGAAGAGTTATTATATGACCATCCGACAATTGGGTCTACTCTCAAGATTTGTGATCACACGTTAGTTAGATCCTTAATGATACCATCTGCCTCTGACTTGAGTCCGATCCTTAGTCACCCGGACTTTCGACCAAGTCTTGATGACCCCGTGTTCCAACGTTGGATAAAAGCAGGTCTGGATAGGATTGAAAAATGGAGTGAGGGAGAAGCATGGCCAACCATTGAACAACTTAATTCAATTACCTACCCGACGGCTCTGGGTTTCTGGAGATGTGTACAACTTGTGCATTATCTTCATAGACTCCCTCCTAAGAGGACGTTTTTAAATCCTAAGACACTGTTTGAATCTCTATGCTCTACCACAGTTGACTGTAGGCATGCTTTATCACAGACATACGCGTGTTTGATTTCTCCACCGGACCTCCCGACTCCCCATTTCATGCTGCGATGGGAGACAGATCTTGGTCTCAAACTGTCTACAGAACAGAGATCTGCAATTTATTCTTTAGCTCACTCTACCTCGATAAGCTCAAAGCTGCAGGAGGCAAATTATAAAATATTGACGAGATGGTATAGAGTCCCAGCTTATTTGCATAGACTCTTTCCTTCTATAGACCCGAAGTGCTGGAGGTGTGGTGGGGCGGATGGTACAATACTACACGTGTTCTGGGAGTGTGCGAAGCTCCAACCATTCTGGTCGGAGGTGAAAAAGATTACAAGGCAAGTTACGGGATACACGGATGAGTTAGATCCTGGCCTCTTCATGTTGCACCACTGTAGGATTCCACCAAACAAATATAAACATACACTGTTGAGGTTCTTAGTCATGGCTGCGAGATCCTGCATTCCGATACTTTGGAAAAAGGAGACATGTCCTTCTGTGGCTATGTGGATAGAGAAGGTGAACGACCTCATGCTTCTCGAGGACCTGACATCAGCTATACATGATTCATATGAGAAGTTCAGAAACACGTGGTTTAATTGGATGAGTTTCCAACAATCTGACCTGTATAAGTCTCACAGAAGCTCCTGAGGAACTTGCTCTTAAGAACTGGTTAGTAAATGGGTGCGATTGAGAGTTCCTTTTACTCCATTGAGGTTTGGTAACTTCACGAGACCCCTACCTTACCCTCCCTTCTACCCCTCTTCATACCCCCCCACCCATCCTATCCCCCGTTCTGGTCTATTCTACTCTTTTCTTTCTTTATGTGTTTCCTATCTTTTCCTTTCTTTTTTGTTTTTTTATCTTTCATTGTCATTATTATTGGTAATAGACGGGTACCTATGGAGTAGGTAATGCTTGTTTTATAATTCTGACTGGCAAACAACTCCGATGTGTTATACTAGACAGCTTGTTTTTCATGCCAGAGTTAGTTTTAATATTGCTATAGTAAATTGAATACTTTTATCAAGCTTATTGACTATTAGAAACTGATTCGTGATTCAATTAATGAGAATACATTTTATTAAGAACAGTTCTTTGTACTTGCAAGATGATTGAATCTGTAAGTTTTGGTTCTTTTTTCTATTGTTACTATAAAACGAAAAATAAAGAATTATAAAAAAAAAGAATTGAGATGTTAATTCTTTACGCAGCTGCTCCTGCGTTTTCTCCCTCTGATGTCACAGAGGGGATGAAGAATCCTGCTTCCTCCTCCCCTCTGTGACAGCTGTGATCGCTGTTGTCCTTGGGTTAGCCTTGACACTTCGGACAAGCCTGGCCTCGGCACGGGAGGAAACTTTCAAAGGCTGTCCAGGCCGTGGATGGCTAACAGTAGTTCCCTAAGCCTTCCACTTCCGGATGATGCTCCCAACAGTGGAGACAGGTAGGCCCAACTTCTTGGAAAGGGTTTTGTACCCCTTGCTAGCCTTGTGACCCTCCACGATCTTGTCTCTGATGGCCTTGGAATGCTCCTTTGTCTTTCCCATGTTGACCATGTATGAGTGCTGTTCACAAGTTTGGGGAGGGCCTTAAATAGTCAGAAAAGGCTGGCAAAAGAGATAATTAATCCACACATGTGAAGCTCATTGTTCTTTGTGCCTGAACTACTTCTTAATACTTTAGGGGGAACAAACAGAATGCTGGTGGTTTGAGGGGTTGAATAATAATTGACCCACACTTTTATGTTTAAAATTTATTAAAATTCAACCGAGCAACATAACTTTTTGGTTTGTAAGATTTATGCTTCTGTTAATAAATCCTACTCTCGTTTGCAGTTTGAAGGCTCTAACGTATTTGCATCTTATCAAGCCACCTAAATCTGCAGGGGGTTGAATACTACTTGTAGGCACTGTATATACACAAAATTAGAGAGCAACACACAATTTCCTTAATGTGTTGTCCTATGTGAAAATATCCTAACATGAGTAATATAGTAGTATTTTAAGCATATTATTTGGACTTGATGCAAGGTGTGTAATGTCAACTGACATCAAGCCCAGACGTTACTAATGCCAAGATGTCAATGAGATACCCAATATTACTAACTATAGTCAGTAAGGATATAAATAACCACACCAAAAAAATTTTATTTGAAAATTAACCCAAATACGTTCCTCTTTCAACTTTTTTTAAATTAAAATGAGTGATTAGCATGTGTAATCCTTATTTTTCGCTACTCACACGAATATTACAGTATTTGCAATTGTGAACTATCTTACACATATTGCCAGTTCCCTTCAGTATACAAATTTAGTCAGCACCTCTTTGACAGCAGATTGAATGTTAAGCTCTCTGCACAGCAAGGTGTTGTATGCAGTGAAAACGCAAAAAAGACCACCCTCCTGCCCTGTCCCGGAAAGAATGTGTATGGGTGGAGCCTATCACTAATTGACTAACATTGGACTCACTATTCGGACGAGTACGCGAGTATTGAAAACTTCTTGTTACAAGTATAGTGATTACAAATATTCAATACTCGCTCATCACTAATTAAAATCCTTTTTTTTTTAAGTCTCCCATTCCACCCAACCTTCTTAAAAACAATTAGAAAAAATAGAGCAAAAAATGAAACTCAAATAAATCCAAGCATATGAGGGAAAGATCAGTGACTGCATACCCCATTTGGTGTGACATGTTGTGGATTCAATAAGGTTGTCTCAAGTTACACAGCAGGTATCACGCAGCAGGGAATTCAGCTGTGTGACCTGAGATAACCTTAGTGGCGTCAGTGCTCATAACACATAGCTGTCTTGCGAGACCCGCAATATTACACAAGATGTAGCAGGTATATCTTGCTGGTATTGTGAGACGGCTTGTAGGAGGAACAGTGTCATGAGGGCTGTGCGGAAAAAGGAAACTAAGGCGCCTAATCTGTCCCTGACTTTTCCCTAACTCCGGGGTACTCCTGATGATGGAGAGGCCTGAATCTCCACCCTTGCCCTGCTTCTGTACAGCCTGGAACTGATTAATTGATTCCCACTCCCCCTCCCACCAGAACTGGGAAGTGAAGAAACCCACAAATAATAACAGAGAGGGGAGAACCAAATCTCAAGCTCACAACACATACACACAGGGAGAATACAATATCTGATAAGCGAAAAAACAAGCACAAGCAGTGGATAAAAATCAACAAGGAAGTTTTCACCAAAAACTAAACTAGTAGCAATTGTTACCAGATAACTGAAATACCAAGGAAAAGACTGGTATCGCTGGAGTATTGCTGAAGCTATAATTGCATAGGAGACTGGGCTCCACAATACTTTAAAGGTACCGTCACACAGGGACATATCGCCGGCGATGTTGCCGGCAACTGAGGGGCGTGGCCAGGTTGCGGCGACATCGCCGGCGAATTGCCGCGTGTGACAGGGCGATAATCAGGCGATGAATCGCCTGAGTCACATCGCCAGGTTTACCAACAATGTTGGGAAACCTGGCGATGTTGGTCAGGCGATCATGCCTGATCGCCCTGTGTAACGCGGCAACCTGCAATGTTGCGGGCGATTCCGCCTATATACAACATTGCGAGTGATCGCTCGCTGGGTTGCTGGGCAACCCAGCGAGCGATAGCTGCGGCAACTAGCCGGCAACATCACCGGTAAGTTGCTCCGTGTGACATCTCCCCGGCGATGTTGTCAGGGATGCGCGCTCCCACGATCCCCGGCAACATCGCCGGCGATATGTCCCTGTGTGACGGTACCTTAAGGGTGAAGATGGCAATGATAGGAGAGAAGCAATCAAAAACTCCAGTAACAAGTTACCAGCTATCAGAAAGTTAACTCCTGCAAGACTGATGGCAAGTGCACACAAAACAGCCGAAACCTTAACTCTGGCTGGACAGCAAAGAAGCACAAAGTTGCATATCAGACTCCATAGTGTGAACAGAGTCAGAAGATGCCATGACACAAAGTGGGTGCAGAGTGGAATAGCATATAACAAGTGGTGATTTCAGTGAGTACAGTGCAGGTCAAGCTTGCAGAATAGCCCGTGTGACCCCTCCAGTCTGAACAAGCAACTTACTTGTCACACTTACTAGTGCCTGCTTGCTTGCTCTTTGTCATTCCTCTAGCTTCGGGGCCGGTCTCCACCGGGCAGGGGGATCAGGGCCCAGCATGCTGCTCTGTACGGTCTGCCCAGCTGACTGTGCTTTCTCCTATACAGATTACTTCTCTGCCTGGAGTCTGCAGTCTCTGAGGAGAACTTCCAGGACTTCCTTAGGTGATGCCAGCCGCATCCTGCTGAAATTTAAAGGGCCAATGCACCCTGACCTGCAAGTGCCTCTCAGTCTATCGCTGAGTGGTTCAGTATATATAAGGCACCCTCCCCTTAAGTGAGGTGCCTGAGCAATGTTTTCCTGTCCTTAGTACGTTGCTTTCTGTCAGGTCCTTTACCTTGTACCTATCCTTTGTGTTGTACCTTGCTATTTATTGCTAATGTTTTGTTTTGCCTTAGTGTCTTCCACAAGTGAGTCTGCTACTTCAATCAGTCTGCACGTGTTTCTAGCAAGCTTGCCA